>JARFJB010002448.1:72500-77500 GCA_036346205.1 Vesta saturnalis | reverse complement strand
CACACAGACACAGACACACAACACACAGCACACAGACACACAGACACACAGACACACAGACTCACAGACACACAGACACACAGACACACAGACACACAGACACACAGACACACAGACACACAGACACACAGACACACACAGACACACAGACACAGACACACAGACACACGGACACACAGACACACGACACACAGACACACAGACACACAGACACAGACACACAGACACACAGACACACAGACACACAGACACACAGATACACAGACACACAGACACACAGACACACAGACACACAGACACACAGACACACAGACACACAGACACACAGACACACAGACACACAGACACACAGACACACAGACACACAGACACACAGACACACAGACACACAGACACACAGACACACAGACACAAAGACACACAGACACACAGATACACAGACACACAGACACACCGACACAAAGACATACAGACACACCGACACACAGATACACAGGAACACAGACACATAGACACACAGACACACAGACACACAGACACACAGACACACAGACACACAGACACACAGACACACAGACACACAGACACACAGGCACAGAGACACACAGACACGCAGACACGCAGACAGACAGACACACAGTCACACAGGCACACAGACACACAGACACACAGACAAACATACACACAGACACACAGACAAACAGACACACAGACACACAGACACACAGACACACAGACACACAGACACACAGACACACAGACACACAGACACACAGACACACAGACACACAGACACACAGACACACAGACACACAGACACACAGACCCACAGACACACAGACACACAGACATTCAGACACAGAGACACACAGACACACAGACTCACAAACACACAGACACACAGACACACAGACACACAGACACACAGACACACAGACACACAGACACAAACACACAGACACACAGACACACAGAGACACAGACACACAGACACACAGACACACAGACACACAGACACACAGACACACAGACACACAGGCACACAGACACACAGACACACAGACACACAGACTCACAGACACACAGACACACAGACATACAGACACACAGACACACAGCCACACAGACACACAGACTCACAGACACACAGACTCACAGACACACAGACACACAGACACACAGACACACAGACACACAGACACACAGGCACGCAGGCTCACAGACACACTGACACACAGACACACAGACACAGACACACAGACACACAGACACACAGACACACAGACACACAGACACACAGACACACAGACACACAGACACACAGACACACAGACACACGGACACACAGACACAGACACACAGACTCACAGACACACAAATATACAGACACCCAGACACACAGTCACACAGACACACAGACACACACACACACACACACACACACACACACACACACACACAGACACACACACACAACACACACACACACACACACACACACACACACACACACAGAGACACACAGACACACAGACACACAGACACACTTTCTACTGTTCACTTACCTAACCTGTTTTGTGTTTTTACTTATGAATAGTTGATATAAAACTGGCTATTGGTTTCTCCCATGGTTAAGTAATTTGTAAAATGTAAATATACTAACTTAATTTTGCCTATCACCTTACCAACTGGCATGTACCTTTCCTTTCGAAGACTACAGACCACCGAATTTATATAAAACGATAGTTTGTTAACAATAACATTTAAAGATTTCACCTATATGATAAAACTGTTTTATGGAATGCAGTTATTAATTTTAAACAGTTATCCAACTTCATTTTACATAAACTAGAAAGTACTAATGAGCCGTCCACATCGTGTTAATTAACAAACAAACACAAAGACACAGAGATACATAGACACACACACACACACACACACACACACACACACACACACAACACATACATAATACATACACACACACACACACACACACACACACACACACACACACTCACACATACACTCACACACACACACAGATACACAGGAACACAGACACACAGACACACAGACACACAGACACACAGACACACAGAACACAGAACACAGACACAAACACAAACACAGACACACAGACACACAGAACACAGACACACAGACACACAGACACAAAACACAGACACAAACACAGACACAGAACACAGACACACAGAACACAGGCAAAAAACGAACACAGACACCAGACAGACAGACACACAGTCACACAGGCACACAGACACACAGACAAACATACAGACACACAAACACACAGACACACAGAACACAGACACACAGAACACAGACACACAGACACACAGACACACAG
Source organism: Vesta saturnalis (assembly GCA_036346205.1). Classification (NCBI taxonomy): domain Eukaryota; kingdom Metazoa; phylum Arthropoda; class Insecta; order Coleoptera; family Lampyridae; genus Vesta; species Vesta saturnalis. Next base: position 75,129 of record JARFJB010002448.1, on the reverse strand, counting down.
ACACACAGACACACAGACACACAGGCACAGAGACACGACACGCAGACAGACAGACACATAGTCCACACACTCAGACACACAGACACACAGACAAACATACACACAGACACACAGACACACAACACACAGACACACAGAACACAGACACACAGACACACAGACACACAGACAACAAACACAGAACACAGACACACAGAACACAGACACAGACACACAGACACACAGACACACAGACACAACAACACACGACACAGGACACGGACACCGGACACACAACACACACGGACACAGGACACAACACGGACACACGGAACACACGGACACACGGAACACGGACACACGGACACACGGACACACACACACGGACACACGGACCAACACACGGACACACGGACACACGGAACACGGACACACGGAACACGGACACGGACACACGACACACGGACACACGGACACAGACACACACAGGAACACGGACACACAACACACAGACACACAGACACACAGACACACAGACACACAGACACACGACAACGACACACAGACACACAGACTCACAAACACACAGACACAGACACACAGACACACAGACACAGACACAGATGCACAGACACACAGACACACAGACACACAGACACACAGACACACAGACACACACACACACTCACACAGACACATAGACACACAGACACACAGACACACTGACACAAGACACACAGACACAGACACACAGACACACAGCCACACAGACACACAGACTCACAGACACACAGACTCACAGACACACAGACACACAGACACACAGACACACAGGCACACAGACACACAGACACACAGACACACAGACACAGACACACAGGCACACAGACACACTGACACACAGACACACAGACACACAGACACACAGACACACAGACACACAGACACACAGACACACTTTCTACTGTTCCAATAATAACTGTGTTGGAAAACTAAACTAAATATTGAAATATTTTGTACAGTTTACTAAACCTGTTTTGTGTTTTTACTTATGAATAGTTGATATAAAACTGGCTATTGGTTTCTCCCATCATTAAGTAATTTGTAGAATGTAAATATACAAACTTAATTTTCCCTATCACCTTACTGCAACTGGCATTTACCTTTCCCTTTCGAAGACTACTTAGAGCCACCTTGTTTGAATTTATATAAAACGATAGTTTGTTATTTACAATATACATTTAAAAGATTTCACCTATATGATAAAACTGTTTTTATGGAATGCAGTTATTATTATTAAACAGTTATCCAGCTTCATTTTACATGAACTAGAAAGTATTAATGAGCCGTCCACATCGTGTTAATTAATGTGTATACAAATATTTTAAAATTTAGCTGCTGCAAAAAATACGTTAAGGTCTAAATATTAGATAAAGTAATAATAATTTCTACCCTGATGCAATAGGAAGATTCATTCGCTAGCTAAGACCACCCTATACCTATTAACTTGTATATTTCAACTGATTGTTGTGTGGTTCAAAAATAACTGTACCAGCTGCAATCATGGTTGAATTTATAAGCGTACATCTGTAGTCAATATTTCTTTTTGGATGTTATTTTGACTTACACTCATATCATGTTACCATAAGGTTTCTAGTTACTCATGCATTTTGATCGTTGGCTGACTAAGCATGAACATGTACTTCAATTACTTTTGTCCACAGACGAAGCTTCCTTAGGTACAAATGTTGTAAGCAAGCAGAAATACATGATGCTGGTCGAATGAAAATCCACTCGAAACCTACAAAGTCAATTTTTTGCTTAAGATTTTAGTAAACGTTTGATGATTAACTACTAATCTGTTGTATTTTTCATAATGAAGGATAGATTAACAGGTGAACTACCGATTGTTATGAAACATATTCCCCTAGCCGAGTACAAATGTGAGTTCAGCAGGACGCCACACCAGCTCATTTTTGTAGAAAGGGTGCCCGTATTTTTAAATACGCTGTTTCACAGTTGTTAGATCTAACTGTAAACAGCTAACATCTTACTGCTAGAATTGTGAATTCTACAGCCGGAATAAAGCCGCTTGTTAAATAAGGTTTTCTGCAGTATGATTAAGCAATAGTACTGCGGTTGGGAAGCATTTTTCGCACACACATTTATTAGGCATTTGTACTTAAATTACTTAAATAACACGTACACAATGTGTGTTGGACCTTTACAAGTTACACTAGTGATGAAATTTTCTAAATAGTATTTTAATTTTAACCATCAATGACATTATTTCATTGTTAATTGGTAACTTTCCAAATAAACTTAAAAATTGAAACTAATCCGTTCCTTCAAGTGGCTGGTATAAGCTTAGTAGGCAATATACACTAAAAATTTGAGCAACTGTCGGTTTAATTATTTTGAATTATGATAGCATTTCTAATTCTAAATTGTGCATTTTTTTCAATAGAAGCGGGTAAATATAAAAACTCCCGAGTATTGATTTTAGAGTTTTATTTTAATGCAGCGAAATGAAAAGTTGGCCAAAGGTAGATAGTGTTTTAATTTGCCCAAAGAATTTAATGTTACGGTTGAATTTTTAGTAAAAAAAAATAATGCTGCTTTTATAAAGTAGCAGCACTCCATGTTGAAG
>JARFJB010002448.1:0-67500 GCA_036346205.1 Vesta saturnalis | reverse complement strand
TAGCATTCCACTTACTAAAGGCAAGCTTCCAAGGCGTTGTGTCCCATGGTAGAACGGTGACGTCAGCCAAGCCATCAGGGACAGGAAGTCTGCCTTCAACAGATTACGAAGAAACCCCACCATGGAAAACCAAGTAACATTCAAAAGACTGAGAGCAGAGTGCAGACGAGTGGTAATGAAATGCAAGCGCGATTCATGGAACCACTACACGTCAACTATAACACCAACATCCGACGTACGAGAAGTATGGAAGGAGGTTAGTGGCATGGATGGCAAACGTAGAACACACATACTTACTAGTATAAAAATGTTCGATGGAAACATTGTAGAGAACAGTAACCAAATTGCAAATGCTCTTGCTCATTACTTTGCTAGTATAAGTAGCTCTGACAGTTACACCCAAACTTTAAGAGACAGATTGCCTCTGCAAGAGACCGGACTCGACTTCAGTTCCACTCAAGAACTCTGCTACAACTTAGCTTTTACGATGACGGATCTTGATACAGGGATTGATGCCCGCAAAAACTATCAGCACCCGGCAGTGACATGATATCCAACGAAATGCTTAAGCACCTAACGTGCGACATGCTAAGCCTATACAATACGTTTTGGCTTAGTGGTACATACCCTGCGGAATGGAAGAGCGCCATTGTTATCCCTATTCTTAAGCCAGGAAGAAATCCCACGGACCCCAGTAGTTATAGGCCTATTAGTCTATTAGTCACATGCTGTATGGGTAAACTACTGGAGAAGATGGTAAACGCGCGGCTTCAAAAGTACCTGGAGAAAAATAACATACTCGTAGAATACCAGACCGGTTTTAGGATCCGATAATCTGGTGGGGCTAGAGTACCGCATCCAAGAAGCCTTTCGGAAGAGGGAACATGCAGTAGCTGTTTGCTTCGATATCAAAGGTGCGTATGAAATGACCTAGAGAGAGGGTATCATGCGAAATTTACACAAATATGAGATCAGGGGTAACATGGCGTTGTTCATCGAATCATTCATTAGTAATAGGAGGTTTAGAGTTCGTGTTGGACTTGAAAACGGAGTACCACAGGGTTCGACCCTAAGCTGTACCCTCTTTGCTATTGTCATCAACGACATCTGCAAAGGCGTTGACTGTGCGGTAGCAAAATATATGTACGTAGATGACGTGGCCTTCCTGACAAAGGGAAAACTATTGGGGCAGCTGTAGGGCAGATATAGACAGCGATTGATGAAATAACAACCACTACATCAAGAGTCGGCTTCCAGTTCTAGGATGAAAAGTTGCAATACGTCCATTTCTGCAGACTGAGAAGACCGCACTACGATCCGTTCCTGTACCTTAACGTGACCCTTATATCTTGCTCCGACAATGCCAACTTCCTTGGCCTAATTTTCGACAGGACATAAAATGTGGAGCCGACCCAAAGAGTCTGCTCGGCATATATCAAAGTTTGATCTTGTCGAGACTAGAATACGGTTCAATAGTCTACTCATCGCCCCGTAAGAGCATCCTGCGCTTGGGCATCAGATATGAAATAGATGCTTTTCCAACCAGTCCTGTTAGTAGCCTCCACTGCGAATCAGGCATGATTTCCTTAGACCTCAGGAGGAATATGCTGATGTTGACATATATAACGAGACTAAAGTCTACACCAAGTAACCCCAACAACCAGTTACTTACAGAGGTTGATAACCTATATGAAAGCAGACCTACAATTACTTGACCGGTTACCATAAGGGTAAAAGAATATTTAGAAAGGGTAGTAGAGGGACAGGAAGGAAATGAATTCCTAACAAAGATTGCTATAAAGAAAATGATCATAACGCAGTGGTAGCAATCCTGGGATCAAAATAACAGCGTACTTCGATCCATAAAACCAGAAGTAAAGATAGGATACGAGGTAATGGGCTTAACAAGAAGAGAGCCAATTATAGTGCATAGGCTATGAATAGGACAAACGGCGCTCACACATAAACACTTGTTAAGTGGGGAACAGCCACTAATGTGTGACGAGTGTCAAACTCCGCTAAGCACTACTCACATAATATGCGAGTGTCCAAAGTATGCCGGACAGAGAAGGATCTGGGATCTTCAAAATGCTGAAAGTATGAAACAAAAAGAAAAAAATAGTAAACCGCTAAACTTCTTAAAGGCGATCCACCTGTTTGAGCAACTATAGAGGTGTAGCTTATGGTTACGTATAAAGGTTAATATACCTACCTGTGCATTGTTATACTGGATTTGTGTTACCTAGAGATTTATTTTCGTATAATGTTCAGTTCACATGAGTACAGGGTATGGTGCTAATAGCCTTAGCAGCTGAAGCACCGAGGAGGGGTTTTAGTAGGTATGCCAGTTTGGAGACTCCCACACTATCACCGCAATCAGTCGGTGTTGTCCATAAAGGATTTTCCCTCCTCAAAAAAAAAATAATAATAATAATAATAATAATAATAGTAATGAGGGAAATGAGAGAAAGTCGTTAATAATAAGGAAATTGTTGACCTAAACGATGGCAGACCGACGTTTTTTAACCCTAGGTCCAATTCGTTCTCAGCCATAGACCTGACCATGTGGTCGCCTAGTATAGCTCCTCACTCCTTATGGGAAACAGTAAATGACTTACATTGAAGTGATCACTTCCCAATCCTAGTCCAATTCCTAAACTCAAAGCCACCCACACTGTCAGCTGAGAACTGGTGCCAAATGGGAATAAACTTATCTCCTGTAAACCGAAACCAGGACATTAATGTCATAATCCAGAATCTTAATAAATCGATTCTCCCAGCTGCCGAAACCACAGTACCTAAATCAAAATGCCAAGCGAACAGGATATCCGTTCCTTGGCGGAACCCCAAAATTGCTGAAGCCATACGAGAACGCAAAAAAAAGCCTTAAGAAGTTTTCGCAAAATCCAACAATGGACATTTATTTACAATCTACATCAGTTCTGCATACATAAAGACAAAGTTTGCATCGATTGGAGCTTGAATCTCGATGGCGCAGATGGTTAGCGCGGTACTCTAGCAAAGTACAGGTCGTAGGTTCAAATCCTACTCGAGACAAACTTTTTATTTATGTATTTAATAAAATTAATAATAATTTTTAATTACAATGAACAATTTACTAGAATTCAAACGGCTAAGAGCTTTCGCTAGGCTTCAAATACGAAAAGCCTAATAGCGTTCGTGGTAACAATTTGTTAGCTACAAAGGCACTAATACCACGGCAACGGAAATGTGGAACAGAATTCGGGCTATTACATGAAAGAGCGAGATCTTTACGAGGCTAAATTTGCTATTTAATGGGGAAATACTTAGCGATAATTTGCGAGTAGTAGAAACGCTCGTAGATTACTACAAAGGGGTACGCAGTACAGAAAGTTACGAGAGAAACTTCGGGGCCAACAAAGATCAAAGGAAAATACCTCTAAGTTTCTTAAATAACTCTGAACAACCTTATAATGTCTCCATCTCTATGGAAGAACTAAAGCGGCAATAAAACTGCTGAGGGAGGCAGCGGAAGGAATTGATAATATTCCAAAGAACTAATGCTAAAGAACTTGCGCCAAAAACAACTAGATGACCTGTTGTACATATTCAATAAGGTATGGGAGGGATACTATCCACCGCTATGGAAAATGGCAGAAATAATTGCCATATTAAAGCCAAGAAAAAATTATTTAAACGTAGAAAGCTACAGGCCCGTCTCTCTAACTTCCTGTGTAGGAAAAATACTAGAACGAATTGTTAACTGAAGACTGGTTAAAGTCATTTCAGAAAACAATTTGATTATTGAGCATCAAAAAGGTTTCCGTAAAGGGCATTCCGCAAATGACAACCTAGTACGTATTATCAGCCAAATTCAAGAAGGCTTCCTAGAGAACAAACTCACTACGGCAGTATTCATCGCTATAGAGAAAGCGTTTGACACGGTGTGGAGGTACGCCGTAATATCGAAACTGTACGAGTGGGGAATTGTAGGTAATGTGGGAAAGTTCAATCGATCCTTCTTGATGACAGGTACTTTAAAGTAAGAATCGGAAATTTGGTTTTAGGAGACTTTAACTCCCACAGCCCTTTATGGGGTTCCAAAAGATATGACACCAGAGGTAAGAATGTGGAAAATTTCTTGGATCTGATACTTCTCAATGATGGCACTCCAACGTTCTTTAATGTCAAATCAAACTCTTTGTCGGCTATCGATCTTGCTATGTGCACTCCCCAAAGTGCATACAATCTAAATTGGAATCCCGTAGGGGATTTACATGGAAGCGATCATTTTCCAATTTTAATCGAATCGTCTGCAGCAATATCACTGGAGACATCAAGTAACAGATTGTGCTTGAACCGAGCGAACTGGGAAGAGTTTAAAGAAAAAATAGTACCGACAAAACATTCCCCAGACATAAATGAAACGATCGATAATTCAAATGAATCCATCAATGCTGTTCAAGAGACGATTCCAAAAACAAAAAGCATCCCAAACAGGATAAGGGTTCCCTGGTGGAATTCGAAAATCGCTAAAGCGATAGATGAGCGAAAGAAAGCTCTTAATAGATTTTCGGTAACATCCGCAGTCGAAAATTTAACACAATTTAAAAGGTGTAGAGCTATAGCCCGATTAGAGATAATAAATGCAAGGAAACGGTCATGGCAAGAATACATAAGCAGCATAAACTGTAAAAATGCGGCTACAGAGCTATGGAGAAAAATTCGCGCTATATCTAATATATAACATATAATAAAGTTACGCTTCCAAAGTTATTATCAGATCCCTACGAAGTTGCCGAAGAGTTTGCACGCCACTACCAACATATTTGCAGCGATCAAAATTACACTCAAGACTTTTTAACCACTAAGAACCAGCGTGAAGTACCACTTTACGAGGAGCAGGAGGAAACATATAACACTCCTATAACCATGGCAGAACTTAAGAACGAATTAAGATACATGAAAGACTCAGCTGTGGGGGTAGATGATATTCCAAATAGAGTAATTAAAAACTTACCGAATCAAGCCTCCGAGACTTGTTGCACATATTTAACAGGATTTTGAATGAGGCAGATTACTCATCACTGTGAAAAATGATAGTAGTCGTCCCAGTTCTTAAACCAGGAAAAGATCCGTGCAATCCGGAAAGCTACAGACCAATTGCCTTATCGTGCTGTTTAGGAAAAATCCTAGAAAAAATAGTAAACAAAAGAATTACCACACTCATAGAAGAAAAAGGCTGGATTAACAGATACCAAGCGGGTTTTCGCAAAAACTATTCGACCACCGATAATTTAGTTCAACTATGCACAAAGGTGCAAGAAGCCTTCTCTAAAAGAGACCACAGTGTAGCCGTATTATTCGACCTTGAAAAGGCGTACGATACGGTTTGGAGGTATGTAGTCATCTTCCAAATACCAGGTGGGGGATAAGAGGCAACACGGGACACTTTATGAATTCATTTCTAACAAACTGATATTTTAAAGTTCGTGTAGGAAATACTTTGTCAGCAGCATACACCATGCAAAATGGAATTCCACAAAGATTACCAATGAGTGTTACATTGTTTAGCATAGCTGTTAATAACATAACAAGTACGATAGATAGGTCAATTGGTCGTAGCATATATGTTGACGATATAGCCATATATCCCTCTTATAAACTAGGCACTGCAGAAAATCCTAGACTACAAACGGCTATAAACTCAATATTAAGTCAAGCCGAGAGTGCAGGTTTTCGTCTCTCTCCACAGAAAACCGTCTGCATGCATTTCTGCAGGATGCGAACACCACATTACCAGCCCAATTTTTACATAAAAGACCTTCAAATAAAGTGTGTACAACAACATACATTTCTAGGTGTAACACTGGACTCAAAGTTACTTTGGAAAGGTCACATTGAGAATATTAAAACAAAAACAAAAAAGGTTATTAATGTAATGAGATGTTTAACGAGCTCAAAGTGGGGAGCAGACAGAGAGGTGATGTTACGTTTATACAAAGCACTAGGGCTAACACGAATGGATTATGGTAGCGTTGTATACATGTCAGCATGTCAAACTAGGCTTAATACACTAAACACCATTTAAAATACCTGTCTAAGGTACGCAATGGGGTCTTTCCCAACAAGACCTACAAACAGCTTATGTGCAGAGTCAGGAACACTTTCTTTAAGGTACAGAAGAGCGTGGATTTTACTAAAATATATCTCAAAAATCCTCAAAATTAAGTCACACAGGAACCACTTCCTTACCAACGCCGGTGTCAATGACACGGTCTCGAATATCCCACTATACAGTAACATACAAGCAGCTTGCAGACTCTCAAACATAAAGCACCGGGACGAACTTCAAAATGAAAAAATTATCAGAAACAGAGTATGGTGTGCGTGGAAAAATGAATGGCAAAACGAAAGCAGAGCACTGAAACAGCACCTACCGCAAACAAGAGAACGCCGAAGATACCCGTCAATGTCAAAAAAAGAAAGTGTAGTATTAACTAGACTCCGTATAGGTCACACAAAACTCACACACGATATCTCTTAACAAATAAACAAAGAAGTATATGCGACCTATGCAGGGTACCAGTTACGCTGGAACATATTTTCGATCAATGCAATCGATATCAGCACCACAAACAATTATGCAACGTACACTTTAACTTGAAGAATTAGACGACACCAAGCTAAAGAAGATTATGCAATTTTTACGTTTAATACGTCATTTTCATAACATATAATATATAACAGTATAGGTATGACAAGATGCAGATGAGTGGCTAATAACCGTAGTGCTTGATGCCAAAAAAAAAAATAAAAATAATAATAATAATAATAATAATAATAATAATAATAATAATAATAATAATAATAATAATAATAATAATAATAATAATAGTAATAATAATAATAATAATAAATTAGATCAAAGAAGACAGCTGTTTATAAAGAATAGACTCAGTCCTAAAACAAAGCAGAACATAAAACGCGAAGTGGAGATCGAATTAGGCATCTTACGAGAAGATTCAGAAAGTATATCTTTCCATGTGTCTGAAATAGCATCTGAACACGAGCAAGTTTCTGAGAAGGAAACTAAAATGGATGAAGCCTTTTTGAAAAATGTCCACCTTTATAGTGGAATAGACCCTACCTATAGGAAGAAATTGCCTAACTTAGTGTTTAATAAAACTACAAAAGAGTTAATTACAACATGTAACCAAGTGATAAATAAGAAACTTAGTAATAACAACACCATTGCAGACATAGCAAAATATATATATATATATATATATATATATATATATATATATATATATATATATATATATATATAGGTGCCTAACTGTAGTACACGAACAGAACACAAAGGTAAAAAAAAGAACAATATCCGGCATGGGAAAGAAGAATAAAAAACAAAATAGAAGAATTGAGAGCTGAAGTTGGTATACTGACGCAAAACATAAGTGGAAATAAGAGTAATAAAGTAAAACGCAAAGCTAAGGCCATATTTGAGAAGCACTCTAATGAAAATAACACCTCAATGACAGATGTACTCGACCTTCTTAAACAGCACCTATCCATAAGAGCTAACAGACTAAAAAGGTACAAAGAGAGCTATAAAAGACGTCAACAAAATTATCTATTTAATACAAGAGAGAAAAGGTTTTATAGACAAGTTGAACAAAACCAACAAATAAATCAATCTAATGAAATCCCAAACATAGATGAAATACGTACCTTTTGGGAAAATATTTGGAGTAGACGAACAAAGCACAAAGAAAATAGTAAATGGATTAAGGAGGAGAAGAAAAGAAATGACAAAATTCAGATAATGGACTTTCCACAAATTGAAACACGAGACATAGAACTAGCAACTAAAAAGATGTCAAACTGGAAATGCCCTGGATTAGACGGTATCCACAATTTTTGGCTTAAGACATTTACTTGTGCTCATCCACACCTTGCGAAAGCGTTTAATCACGCCATTGAACACCCCGACGAAATTCCAGCCTTTTTCACTAAGGGAGTTACATATCTTTTAGCAAAGACACAACCATCTTCTAAAAATCCTGAAATGTACAGGCCAATCACATGCTTACCAACAATCTACAAGCTTCTGACTTCTATCCTCACTCAGAAAATATATGACCATATAGAGAAGAACAACATACTGTCGATAGAACAAAAAGGGAGTTGAAAATCTTGCCAAGGTTGCAAAGAGCAGCTAATAACCGACATGATATTAACAGAAGAAGCAAAAGGAAAGAAAAAAGACATATATACGGGATATATAGATTATCAGAAAGCTTTCGATAACGTACCCCATACATGGCTACTGGAAATATTAAGTATATACAAAATCCACCCAAGCATGATACAACTTCTGTCTCATTTAATGGACCAGTGGAAAACGAAGCTCAGCATAGTTGATGAAAAAGGCAACCGCAGTGAAACAGATTATATAAAAATACAAAACGGTATTTACCAGGGTGATTCACTAAGTGCCTTATGGTTCTGCCTTGCACTAAATCCGCTTTCGAACATGTTAAATCAAACGAAATGTGGATACAAAGTAAACACCGGGGAGCATGGTTTCACACACTTGATTTATATGGATGACATCAAGCTAATTTCGAACCCAGAAAGAAACCTACGCAAGCTGTTGAAAATAACAGAAAAGTTTAGTGAGGATATTAATATGACATTTGGATTCTCAAAATGTAAAATAAATGCATTAAAGCTAGGCAAATGGGAAAAAATCGAACCTTATGAAATGTGCATACAACCAGAAACCCAAATAGAAAACATGACGAAAGATGAGACCTACAAATACCTTGGTCTCCTACAGAAAACAACTACGGCACGCAAAGAAATGAAAACAGAAGTCACAAACAAGTTGATGAAGGGAGTAAACACTATTCTAAAGACAAAGCTAACGGGAAAAAATAAGATCCATGCTATAAACACATATGCTGCTCCCATAATCACATACGGGTTTGGAGTTCTAAAATGGACAAACACAGAGCTAGAAGAACTAAACAGGAAATTACGAGTAGTATTCACAAAACATCGTGACCACCATCCACGAAGCTCAATACAATGGTTCCATCTACCTAGAAAATTAGGAGGGAAAGGTGTTATTGATTTTATCAATACACATCACACACAAATCCATAAGTTACGTACCTACTTTGTAACGAGATCTGAAACATCCACGATATATAAAGAACTAAATCAAATAGATCATAAATACACTCTGCTGCACTTAAGAAACAATGATATTAATCCATTACAACAACTTGTTACAAACGAACAAAAAATTAATGAATGGAAAAGAAAACCAAGAGTATACGTAGCAAACGTGTCAAAGGATGAAGTGGATTATACGGCGAGTCAGGCATGGTTGACTAATGGTGGCGTATTCTCTGAGACTGAAGGATTTGTATTGGCAATCCAAGACAGAATAATTGCTTCTCGAAATTACCAAAAACACATTATCATGGACCAGAACGTTGTTAATAAATGTAGGATATGTGGTAAACCAGGTGAGACAATAGAACACATATCAATCAGCTGCGAACCACTTGCAGCAACCTCATATACAGCGAGACATGACAATGTCGGAAAAATAATACACGAACACCTACAAAGAGCCATAGACAACACGAAAACATACGCACCATACTACAAGTACATTCCAGCTAACGTTATCGAAACCGACAAGTATAAGCTGTACTGGAATAGACTAATCCTAACTGACCACTACGTTCGCTGCAATAAGCCAGAGATTTTATATTTTGACAAAATCCAAAGTAAAGTTAAGATCATAGATATAGCACACGTTTCAAATGTTACCAATGCCCGAAAAACAAAAATCACAAAATATATGGACTGGGACAGGAATTAAAACAGCTATGGGACATACAACAAGTAGAAATAGTACCAATAATTATAGGAACTTTAGGTGAAATACCAAAACAACTCCGGGAAGATCTAGACGGTCTACAAATGCCTAAAAATACCTATGCTCTAATGCAAAAATGTGTGTTATTGGACACATGTAGAATTGTAAGAAGCGTTTTGAATATTTGACCAAAGAAGCCTACTGTACACACAAAGCTTAATAGATCCATCCAAGGAAACTAAAACATTTCAGTATTTAACCAAAATTATCAGTCAACAACAGACACAGTCATACACTCATCTCATATATTCAACTAGTTTATTTACTGTTGATTTACAGTAACCTTCAATACTGTATATACTTACCTCATAGAGGTCGTTCTACAGATTATGTACTACCATTAAATGTGAAACTAAAATAATAATAATAATAATAATAATGATAATAATAATAATAATAATAATTCCTCTTCCTTTTCTGTCTATTCTTCTCAGGACATGTGCCGTCAAAAGCGTATACGGGTGTGGATAGTCCGGGATGTCCGAGCCGGGGGCGGCTGAGCGATAGCCGTTTCCTAATACCGCAACCGCGAACTGTACTTCAGAGGCTCTAGCAGGGCGTGACTAGGGAACGTCGTACAGCTAGCGGTCGGTGGTCTTGGCTTTACCGCCCTGCCTACGAGGAAGTTAACCTCTATGAAAGATCCCCTAATCCCAAGGTCGTTTGGCAGTTTTAGATGCTGAAGGGATTGCGGGAGGAACTCTGAATGTGGCCAGGGGAAGCCTGGTCTCTACCGTTGGAACGCCTGTGGGGAAGGAGTGCCCTCCACAGTTTTTAGCCTTACCATGGTATAGGAGCTCTGCTGTGGTAGACCATTCTTCTTGCTGTTCTCGTGGGAACACTATGAATTCTATTTCTTGTTCTCAAGAGTCGTCTCCCTCTTTAAACGGAGACAATTTTCTGGCTTTAAGAAAAAATATAAATTTACTCAGTGAGACGAGTTACCCTCGGTTCCTGGCCATTAAATTGTTGCCAGAAGGTAATTTTGAAAGAGTCAGCCCTTTTATGATTAGTAATTGTAATTTTTTAACATTTTTTAATGGTTTTAGGGTTTTTCAGTGTTTTTAATGTTGTTGTTTTTTAGCGTTTTTAGTGTTTTCAGTGTTTTTTAGTGATTTTAAGTATTTTTGTGTTTTTAGTGTTTTTAGTGTTTTTTAGCGTTTTTAGTGTTTTTAGTGATTTTTAGTATTTTTAGTGTTTTTAACGTTTATCAGTGTTTTTTAGTGTTTTTAACCTTTTTTTAGTGTTTTTAGCTTTTTATGTGTTTTTTAGTGTTTTTAGTGTTTTTTAGTGTTTTTTAGCGTTTTTTAGTGTTGTTTAGTGTTTTTTAGTGTTGTTTGGTGTTTTTAGTGATTTTTAGTATATTTAGTGTTTTTTAGCGTTTTTTAGTGTTTTTAGCGTTTTTTAGTGTTTTTAGTGCTTTTTAGTGATTTTAGTATTTCTTAGCGTTTTTAGTGTTTTTAGCGTTTTTTAGTGTTTTATAGTGTTTTTAGTTTTTTAGCGCTTTTTAGTGTTTTTAGCGTTTTAGTTTTTTTAATTGTTTTTAGTGTTTTTTGTTTTTTAGTGTTTTTACGGTTTTTAGTGTTTTTAGCGTTTTTTAGTGATTTTTAGTGTTTTTTGTTTTTTGTTTTTAGTGTTTTTTAGCGTTTTCTAGTGTGTTTAGCGTTTTTTACTGTTTTTTTGTGTTTTTTAGCGTTAGTAAAGTAAAAGAAGGACTATTGATAGAAACAGTTTCAAAAAAGCAAACTGAAGCATTACTAAAACTGAAAAAGATTGATGAATGGGATGTAGAGGTTACACCTCACGAGTTTTTAAATTGCCGTAAAGGAATTATTTACTGTATAGACCTTTTGAACGTATCCGTTCCAGAAATTCAAGAAGGTTTAAAAGCAGAAGGTGTGGTAAAGCGACTGCAAAGTAGGAAAAATGGGATATTGGTAGATACCCCTATGTTAGTGTTAACCTTTGAAAGACATGAGCTGCCAAAAGTGATTAAAGCAGCAATGTATAATTTAAAAGTTCCCCCTTTCGTTCCGGAACCCATGCGTTGCTTTAGATGCCAACAGTTTGGCCACACCTCGTCAAACTGCAAAAACAATCCAATGTGTATGTGTGGTGATCCAACTCATGAAGGTACTGCTTGTAGAGAGGACCCAATATGCACAAACTACAAAGACAAACATTCTTACAGATCAAGGGAATACCCTGTTTATAAATTAGAGAAGAAAATGCAAGAAATAAGAATTATACATAATGTAAGCTTCATTGAGGCCAAAGCTATGGCTCAAACATCAGAGGTCACATCACCTAGTACTTTCGCTCAAATTGCGAAACCCAAAGAGAATAATAAAGATATAGTCAATGAAGTATCTAAAGTGATTTTACCGGTATTGAAAAATACTATTCAAACTCAAATCAACCGTTTAAAAAATTCTCTGAAAGAATATGTAAATGATGTGTCTCGTATCACTTCCAATGTTGGTAGTGAAATGGACACCGAAAGCTTTTCCGAAGCTGGAAAAGAAGCGCTACTGTATCTCCAATATCAGTTGAAGAAATTGATGAAATATTTACTGACCCCTGCCTTAGAAAGCAAGAAAAGAAGAAAGTGGGTTAGCCAAAAGGTGTTCCACGCAAAAAAATACCGGTGCGGCGAATGAAGAAAGTGCAGAGTCCCCTGCTATGCTAGAGGATTCTAAGAGATGACATAAAACTGTGGATATTGTTGTGATATATTGATCTGTCGTATTTTGTCTTATCGTTTATGTAAAACTGTGATATTTTTGTAATAAATTGATCTGTGATATTTTATCTTATCGTTTTAATTTATATACTTGTTTTGTTTTGTCAAATTTTATTTAGTCGTACATACCTGTAAATTTTGTTCGTATACAAGTTATTTGTCACTGTCTCTTTACAAGTATATGTATATTTATTTATTTATTTCCTAATAATTAATTCTATTATGGATCAAATAATCCAATTAAACATTAACGGATGTAGAAGTCATTTAGCCGAGTTAAATTTATTAATATGTAAAGAGAATCCTTTCTGCATTTGCTTCTAAGAAACAAGGTTCAAATCAGAAGAAAAATTTGCGCTAAAAGGGTATAAAACTTATAGAAGGGATTCTGTACCAGGATTACGGGCTCATGTTGGCACTGCCATCATCATATAGAACGAGATTTATCATGCTCCAACAGTACTATCGACCTCTTCACAAGCAATCGCTATTAGAGTTAATTATCCTTTGCAAATCGCCATCTGCTGTATATATCTCCCGGATTCTTTATGGACTAAGCAGAAGATCATTGACCTCGTCAAACAATTATCCTGTCCATTTGTGATACTTGGTGATTTCAATGCGCATAATGTTTGTGGGGTTCCTTACACTCAGATATCAGAGGGCGAGTGCTTGAAGAAGTCATAGATGAAACTAGTCTAATCCTTTTGAACACGAAGGCACCTATTTCAATGCAAGAAACAGCACCTTTTCGGCAATAGATTTATCATTCTGTTCTACTGTCCTGGCGCCAAAAATTGTATGGAGAGCATTGCAACACGAAATATTTTCGGATCATGCTCCCATACAAATTACATTTCTAGCATCTCGGCCATCAACCACTTTACCTAGAAGATTGTTGATTAAGAAAGCTGACTCGAACATGTTTAGGAACAACTTAACTCACTTCAACCCAAATGTAGACGAGGTAGACAGAGCAGTTAATGACGTTTGTTTAAAAATTTTACAGGTACGTGAAGCTAGCGTTCCTAAAACAAGTGGTAAACTGCGAAAAAGGCGGGTTCCATGGTGGAATGAGGATCTCAAAAATGATATTCGTGACGGTAAACAAGCTTTACGTATTTTTAAATCCGAACCATCCATAAATAATGCAATCACATTGAAAAAACTACGAGCTAAAGCAAGGGGAACGATTAAAATTGTAAAACAACAGTCTTGGCACGAGTATGTAAAAAATACATCGTATCAAACTCTCAATTCCGAAATATGGAACAAAATTCGGTCAATGAATTCAACTTCGCAGAGGTTCTCAATTAATAATATAATTTCCAATGGTCAAGTAATACATAATTCACAAGAAATTGCAGATAGTTTTGCTGCGCAATTTGAACACAATTTCTCTGATACCAATAATGTCATTCATCTTGATAGTGAATCAATGGTTGAAGACTAATTGGAAGACTTTTCATATAATCGACCTTTTGCAGCTTTAGAGTTTGATAATGTGTTATTAACATCTAGACACTCTGCTCCTGGCCCTGATTCTATCTACTGTGAATTTATAAAACAGTTACCCAATGAAGGAAAACTCCACATTTTGGCGATTTTTAATAAGGTATAGAGAGATGGCCAATTTCCAGCAAAAGTCCATTATTATTCCATGTCTAAAACTGAACAAGAATCCTCATCTTGTGGACAATTATAGACCTATTCCTCTGACGTCTTGCATCTGCAAATTACTGGAAAAAATGGTAAATATACGCTTGATCTGGTTTTTAGAACGAAATGGTCTATCGTCTAAAGATCAAATGGGTGCAAGAAAATGTCGGTCCACAACTGACTGTCCAGTGCAACTAGAGTGTGCCATTCTAAACAGCTTTGCTGAAAGACAACACACGTGCGCGATATTTTTGGATATTGAAAAGGCCTTAGACCGGTGGAATAGACACCAAATCATACTTGAACTAGAACGTGTGAAAATTCAAGGAAGGTTATTACACTTCATGAAGAACTTTTGGCAATTAGAAAATTTCGGGTACGAGTAAACAATTGCCTATCTCAAGAGCGAATACAAACGAATGGAATCCTACAAGGTTCCACACTCAGTGTTACTTCCTTCACAATTGTTATGAATAAGTTGGTAGAGTACCTGTCTCAAGATACTGGTAAAACTGTCGAGGTGGACGACTTACTTATATATAAGTCAGGCCTACTAACAGCAGACCTACTACAGCCTTTGCAAGAAGAAATTGATAGATTGGTGAAGACAGCAAATAAAATGGGCTTTACCTTTTCTTCAACAAAGTCACATGTGGTTCATTTATATCGTTTGAGATACCAACACGATCACCCTAGGTTTAGAATTGGGGATTTCACCTAAGAAATTACGGACGACGTACGTTTTTTAGGTGTTCTCTTTGATAGAAAACTGCACTAGAAGAAGCACATCGAACAATTCTCTGCAAGAATGAAAGTTATCATTAACACTGTTAACTACCTACCTCACATATCATGGGGTGCTAAAAAGGATGCCCTTTATAGAATCTATCGGTCTTTAGTCCTTTCCAAACTCAGTTACGGTGGAGTAGTTCTATCTAGTGCCCGAAAATCGCACATCCAGAAACTGAGCAGAATACACTGTACAGGACTAAGACTGTGTAATGGAGCTTTCCGCACATCGAGATTGGAAGACATTTGCTTCGAAAATAACAGTATCCATTTCAAGATATCCTTAGCGTAACCCTCCTTAACTATGCCCTTAGAACAAATGCCCAACCAATTCATCCCAATCAAAATTCCTTCTGTGACCATGATATTGAGCAGTTTACAAATAGAAGTTCTGCCTTACGCCCTGTGGGCGTGAGAACTACTGAAATATGCCAAGACCTTGGGCTCGATTATCCATTCCAAGTATTACCATATGAAGAATGTGAATGTTCCCCCATGGATAATTACTCAACCAAACATACAAGCAGATAATTGTATACATGATGAATCTAGAACTAGCTTAGAAGTCTCCAAAAAATCCTTTACTATGGTTTTGTCTGAACACGAGGGTTGCAACGTAATATACACTGATGGGTCTAAATGCAAATCTGGAGCTGGAAGTGCTATTTACGTGAAGAATGTAGCTGGTCTATTTCAAATCATTGTAGTGTTTATACTGCTGAACTGTATGCTATATTGCAAACACTCTATCGTTGCGAATTAAGTAGAGAAGGTAAATCTCTCATCTGCAATGATTAGTTAAGCTCAATAAGAGCTCTAAAAAATACCTTCTCTAGAGACGCTTTAATAATAAAAATACTGGCTAGCATTGTATCGTTAACTAATTCAGGAAAAAAAGTGTGTTTTACATGGTGTCCATTGCACTGTGGAATATTGGGGAACGAGCTTGCAGATAAGGCGACACGTAAGGCAGTGGCATCTAATAAAGACATTGACATTTATCAAGTTCGTCCTGAAGACGTTGAAGCGTCAACAAGAAAGAAAATTGTCAATCGCGCTTTTGAAAACTGGGTAAGTAATAGTTCTCTTTTTCAAAAATTAAAGCAATCCCTAAAATATGGAGATCTCCAGAATTTATCACAAGAAGAGAGCAGGTAGCAATATCAAGATTACGAATTGGACTCACCAACCTTACTTCATCTTACTTGCTATTAAGAGAAGATGCCCTCTCTGCACTAAATCCAATGAATTACTCACCGTGTCCCATATATTATTAAAATGTAGTAGTTTCACTAGGCAGAGAATTCAGAATAAACTAAGTGACTGTATCGTCTAATGCTTAAACAATAATACACCTAATATCCGCAATCTAGTCAATTTCCTGAAAAAACAGGCTTATTGCAGAAAATTTGAATAGTGCAGCTTATTGTTCTTAGAAGTTATGTACAAAACAGATAACAGTTGTTATCTGTGCAGGAGTTTATTAGGAATGTGGGACTATACGAACAAATATAAAGAACCAAATGGATAATATGTTTATCAGATCCTAACCCCTGAATAGTGTGCCAATGGCTCTGATGTCGACGCATGCAGTAACAGGATGATAAGGTACGAAAAAAAAATAATAATAACTGTTGCCAGCAGTGGTGAAGCCAAGATATCCCAGACCGTCAATCCTCGTCGTACTCGTATCTTTCCACTCTACAACAGTACGTGAGCTTAGGTCCAACGTCATTCTTTGTCCTGTCTTTTGTTCTTTGTGCTGAGCACACAGCATTACCAAAGCCGCAATCTAAGGTGTAAATCCATCGTGCTGAGAGATGAATGGTTGTGCGAAAGTCAACCGTTAACGATGTCCTTCGGATAACAGCCGACATTCGATTGTATTTAGGCTTACTGGGGTAAGGAAGCACTGCCTCAGCCGACCGTATATTTCTGGCCTACCCGTGGGAACAACATGAATACCAAAAACCAAAACTTACAGAGTGCCAGCTCTATAAATATGGAGGTCTCGGGGGGACCTACCAAACCAGACCCCAAAGACGGTGAATTTGGTGGCGAATCCCGTCGGCTTCGTGCCACAGACCATCGCTCGACTTTTGATAACGATAAAGGTGTACAGGTTTCGGCAGCTTCCTCCAAAAAGCTCGCAAAAAAGGGTATGCAAGAGAAGGAGGCCCCATGGTCCCGGTTCTTGCTCCTGAAAAAGGAAGAGGGAGATTTTATTAAAATCAGTCCCTTTCTAATCTCGAAAGCCTTATATGGATTAATTGGAGAACTTAATAATATAAAGAAGGTACCTTATTAGTGGAAACCAGGACAAGAGCACAATCTAAACGATTACTAGAGACCAAGAGAATGGCACACATGGACATAGAGGTTACACCTCATCCAACATTAAATCGACATGAAGGAGTAATATTCTGCCCCGACCTATTAAATTGTTCATTAGAGGAAATAAAAGAGGAACTTTCTCACGAGTATGTCACAGAGGTGAGAACGATTAAAGTAAAGAGAGAGGGCATATGGGTGGATACGCCTAATCATGTCCTTACCTCCGAAGGAGAAACTCTTCCAAAAACAATAAAAGTGGCAATGTACTCTTTAATGGTGCGCCCATACATACCACCTCCATTACGGTGTTACAACTGTCATAAATTTGGACATGCAGCATCTAATTGCAATAATCAAAAAATATGTATTTGTGGAAAGATCCCACACGAGGGTTCACCCTGCGAGAACCAAAGAGTTGTCTCAATTGTAAAGGAACACACGCAGCAATTTGGAAAGGATGCCCCACCTACAAACGGGAATGCAAAGTACAAGAAATAGTGGTCGTAAATAGGATATCTTATTTTCAGGCAAAGCAAATGGCGGGATCTGCCGTTACTAAAGAATCTACCTTTGCGCAGGTAGCGGCGTTTTCCAATAGTAACATTTCCCTGGAAAATGTAATTCCAGAAATTAAAAAAATTATTAAGGAAGAACTTAGTTTACTTGCCTCAACCTCACCCGAATCGATCGTTCGTAGTACGTTAGAAAGGCATACTCTTATGTCAGACATTAAAAATATTATTAGAGAGGAACTGAGCATCAACAAAAAACCTCTCCAAGATCCGCCATCCACCAATAAACGAGAACCTATGGAGGATGAATCACGCGGAGAAAAAAGGAAAATTACCCTAGACAGGTCGGTATCTGCCGGATCAAGTATAAGTTCGGTAGATGAAACTGCGGTAGAAGAAGCGAAATCCCAAAAAAAGAAACCGGGATGGCAGAAGGGTAGACCGAGAGGTCCCCGAAAACAGTCAATGTGATTATAATCTGTGATATTTTCTCTGTGATATTTTACTATTGTAAAGAAAGTGATAGCATACTGTGATATTTAGCTAAATATTTTATGTCGTTTGTCTCACTGTTAGTTTAGTAGTCAATAGTCCGTTATGTTTTTTTCTTTAAATGTTATTTATTAATAATTGTTTTTCTAATTATTACTAAAATGGCGCAATTGCACGATAATGAATATATCCTGCAATGGAATTGCAATAGACTACAGGCGCACTATTGCGAATTAAAAATGTTACTAGCTAAGTATAATCCAATTGTTATATGCCTTCAAGAGACTCATTTAAAAAACGAAAATACATTTTTATTACGAGGGTACGAGTGTATCAACAGAAATGATACAAAACATCAAAGAGCAAGTGATGGAGCCGCGATATATATCCGAAACGGAACGCCAACAAATACAATCTCAGTCGACACTGAACATCAAATCGTCACAACTCAGACAAGGTTTCCTACAACCCTTACAATTCGTAACGCATATTTCCCAGTGTTTGACTGGAACTTGGATGAGCTACAAAGAATAACAGGCCAACTTCCACCACCGTATTTATTCTTAGGCGACTTCAACGTTCACTCTACCCTCTGGGGATCTACCCATAGAGATCCACGAGGTAAAATTGTTGAACAACTTCTTGAAATTGAAGGTATAGTTCTCCTAAATACAGGAAACCAACACATATTAACACAAGATCAAATAACTTTACAGCAATAGACCTAACCCTAGCACACCACAGTATTGCCTTAAACCTTGATTGGAGGACCCTTGATGATTATTACAATAGCGACCACTGTCCAATTCTTATATCAACAGGATTTAGAAAACGGGAATATTCTATCCCAAGAAAGTGGAAGACAAAGGAAGGCAATTGGGAAGTTTACAAGCAATCATTTTGCCAAATACGGCATGATTTAGATGATGTTGATAAGTGCGTGAAAGAACTTTCCGAAAACATAATAAAAGCCGCAGAAAAAAGTATTCCGCGCACTTCCGGCAAAATTGTAAATGGATGTGTTCCTTGGTGGACCAAAGAGGTCGAAGAATCGGTTAAAGCTAAGCATAAATTATTCAACAAGTTTAAAAGAGCTCCATCGATAGCA
Source organism: Vesta saturnalis (assembly GCA_036346205.1). Lineage (NCBI taxonomy): Eukaryota > Metazoa > Arthropoda > Insecta > Coleoptera > Lampyridae > Vesta > Vesta saturnalis. Next base: position 47,917 of record JARFJB010002448.1, on the reverse strand, counting down.
AACCTCATCAATTACAAAAAAGCTAGAGCTAACATGCGGAAACTTATTCTAAACAGTAAAAGGTCATCCTGGGAAAAATATGTGTCCTCTATAAACCCCAAGACACCCCCATCTGAGGTATGGAGAAAGGCCAAAAATATATTGAGAAGACCTACTGCTATTATACCAGAAATAATAATAAAAGAAAACAGAGAAATAACTGACATACAAGAGCAAACAGAAGCCTTGGCTACACATTACGAAAGCGTCAGCAGCTCTAAATGATTTGACAAAGCATTCCTAAAAATAAAAAATGAAACTGAAACACTACTAGACTTTGATAATGAAGGTCAAATCGAGTACAACATACCATTTTCAATGAATGATCTCGAGCATGCCCTGAAGCTTAAGAAAGATAAATCACCGGGACCAGATAATATAACATACACTATGTTACAAAACCTTCCTACATCCGCACGGAAAACCATGCTCAACATTTATAACAAGATTTTTGACAAAGGATATTTCCCCATAGAGTGGAAAGAATCCAGTACTATGAGCAAGGTACTGGAAACAATGATAAACAGAAGGCTCATGTTATACCTGGAAGCAAATAAATTAATATCATCTCATCAGACTGCATTTAGAAAATTTCACTCTACAGCAGATTATCTTGTATACATCGAACATTACATCATTGAAGGCTTCAGAAAAGTGCAGCACAGTGTAGCAGTATCCTTTGACTTAGAGAAAGCCTATGATACTATATGGCGCTTCAACATAATAAAACAGTTATATGACTGGAATATAAGAGGAAAATTGCCCAAACTTATCACCAGTTTTCTATCAAACAGACAATTCAAGGTCAGGATAGGCAGCACAGTATCTGAAACTTATACGCTAGAAAAGGGTATCCCTCAGGGTTCGGTCCTTAGCGTTACCTTATTCTTAATAGGAATCAACAGGTTGCTTTCTACCATAGAAGAACCTATTAAAAATGTTTATACGCCGACGACCTGATAATTATATTCCAAGGAATCTGCATAGACACAATTAACGAAAGTCTACAAATAACAATTGACAAAGTCAGTCAATTTGCAGGGAAAAGAGGCTTTACGTTTTCTAAAGAAAAAACAAGAGCAATTCACTTCTGCCGTCTAAGGACTCCACACAACCACCTAAATCTATTCTTAAATGGCATACAAATACCAATGGCCTCAAAAATAAAAGTGCTGGGAGTAACACTTGATGAGAAGCTGTACTTTAAAGAACATGTCAGCCAATTGGTAGATTAATGTAAAAAACGGTTAAATCTAATTCGAAGCCTCTGTAACCGTAATTGGGGGTCACATCGAAAACAATTACTTATGCTGTATAAAGCTTTTACATTATCAATAATAGACTACAGTTGTATAATCTATTTCTCTGCAAGACCATCCACATTAAGAACCTTGAATAGCATACATGCGTATGGAATAAGACTGGCCACAGGGGCATATCGAACCAGCCCACATGCAGCTGTGTTTGTCGATGCAGGAATTCCTCCATTATGCATACGCTACCAACAATTACTACTCACCTACTATTCAAAAATCAATGTCTTAAAAAACCATTTGAACCATGATCTAATAAGTAATGACATACTACAAGAATATGAAAAACGGCCAACTATAATCAGACCAGCACTGGTACGAGCAGCTGAGATTATTACAAAAAATAAGTTCCAAGCCGTGGCCATGGAAGACAATCATCCCCAAGAAATACCAATAAAACTCAAAAAAATTAAACGGGAAATTAAAATTAACACACAAAATATGTGGCAACAAGAATGGAATGGAGTAAATACACAATTGCAAAAAATCAAGAGAGACGTGAAACCCTGGAGAGTAGAAAGTCAAGATATAAAACAATTAGAAGTTACACTAACGAGAGTGAGAATAGGCCACACCAATATGACTCATTCCCACATACTAGGCAGGAGGAAGCAAAATATGTGCGACCTATGTAATACACCCCAAACAGCAAAGCACATATTATCAGAATGCACAAAATACGAAGACATAAAAAAAAAACTAAGGTTAAAAGATGCAATGGAAGATATTTTCAAAGATGACATGGAACATGTGAATATACTACTCCAATTTTTAAAAGAAACTGAATTAATTAACAAACTTTAAAATCAAAACCTTTGGAAATCGCAATGACCGTAGCAGTTATGCCAAAAAAAAATAAATAATAAATAATAATAATAAGGTTCTATACTAAGCGTAACACTATTTGCAATCGCTATAAATAATATAGCGGACAGCGTCACTCAGAACACTAAATCTCCACTATATGTCGACGATCTCTGTGTAATTAAGACAGGGAGAGATTCACAAGAAATCACAGATACTCTTCAACAAGATATAGACAACATATCGGAAGAAGCTGAATAGGAAATGGAGAAGGCATTCATCAAACGGTGGAAAAACTCACGACTACCACCTTGGAAGCAGCTTCAGCAGCAGTTGCGTATGTAGAAACGAAAGCATATGGACCCATCTACGTTTCATGGTAGAACGAAGAGGTGAAAGAAGCTATCAAAAAGAAAAAGAAAACTCTGGCAATATTTAAGCGTTATCCATCGTGTGAAAACATGATTGAATTTAAGAAGGCCAGGGCCATAGCAAAAAGAACCATTCAAGAATCAAAAAAAGAAAGTTGGGAAAGATATGTACGATCTCTAGCTCCGAATACACCAGTATCTTCGATGTGGAGAAAAATCCGATCAATCATGGGCAGAAATTTTACAACGCAAACACCCGTATTAAATCATAATGGTATACCGGTGTATGAGCCCGACTAATTAGCCGAATGTATGGCAGACCATTTTGAGGATGTGAGTAGTAGTGATAAATACAATCTTCAATTCAGTATACTAAAAGACAGACACGAACAAAGCGAAATCATAGTAAGGGAGTCAGGTGAATATAACAACGCATCATTCTCTCTCCAAGAAGTAGAAAATGCTTTAAAAGATATTAAGCCTACGACAGCGGGACCAGACAACGTGTCGTATGCATTTATAAAACAATGAAATCCAGCGTACAAAAACTAATTGGTAAAACTGTAAAACAAGATTTGGTAACAAAGAATATTTCCAAACAAATGGAAAGAAGCGCTAATAATTCCTATACCCAAAAATAAAAAGGAATTCGATAACCCCACAAACTATCGTCCTATCTGCTTAACCAGTTGTTTGGGAAAGTTTTTTGAAAAAATGGGCATCTAGGCTAATGTGGCATTTAGAAGCTAACAGTCTTTTAAGCAATTTTCAAATGGGTTTTAGAGGTAGGCCGACGATTGATCAACTAGCCATACTTGAAAATCATATACAGAACGCATTTGCTAGGCAAGAACATGTGGTCGCAGTATTTCTAGATGTACAAAAGGCATGCGACACAACTTGGAGACATGGAAATTATAAACTACCTGAGAGACCGGTACTATCGAGTAAAGTTCGCAAACTGTGTGTCAAAACTTCGATTACAAGAGAACGGAATACCTCAAGGTTCTTCTCTTAGTGTGGTGCTATTCGCTATCGCAATTAATACGTTAATAGAAGGTACAGATCACACAGTAGGTAAAAGCATGTATGTGGACGATCTGGTAATTTTCGATGCCTCCAAAGACATGACACAGATAGAGCAACATTTACAAGCAAATATGAACAGGCTGTTCAAACATGCAAACGAGGTAGAATTTAGCTTCTCGAATACGAAGACTGCAGGTATGCACTTTTGCCGATTAAGACAATGCGATCAAGAACCTAAACTTAAAATAGGAGGAAAACGAATAAAAAATGTATCCTCAATAAAACACTTAGGATTAATATTTGATAAAAAGTTATTATGGAAACAGCACATAATTGAATTGACAAACAAGTGCAAACAACTTTTAAACATAATACGATCCCTAGTGAACCTCAGATGGAGCGCAAATAGAAATATTTTAATAAAGTTCTACAACGCAGTAATACAAACCAGAATAAACCATGGGTGTATCATTTACTCTGCAGCTAGGCCTACACACGTAAAAAAATAGAATCGGTACAACTTGTAGGATTACGAATAGCAACAGCAGCTTTTCGTACAAGTCCCTATTCTGCGGTGTGCTGTGAGACCGGGATTTTGCCAAAATGGACTTCAACATACTAAAATATGCTTTAAAATGTGGACACAAAAGTATCAGCCGTTCAACGAAATATTATTTACAACAGTAACAAACAGCCTTAATCTTCGAAAATAAACCCACTATTACAAAACCCACAAGAATAAGGACTAAATACGCTATAACAACGTACAAAATTACCTTACCAGATATGTATCAAAATCCAAATGTAGAAACTCAGTAGGTAAGATTGGAGACTTTTGGGACACCACCACAAAAACCGGTTTTCCACATTTCCAAGGTTGCCACAAAACCAAGGTCCCACCGTACCAAGGTCAAAAAAGCGCAATGTGTGACCTACTTACATATCATTACCACAAACCCACGGTCACAAACCCCGATTTCCTGTTCCACAACTACAAGGCTATCTGTGCGACATATCATTACCACAAAACCAGGGTCACAAGCTCCGCTTTTCTGTTCCACTATTACAAGGCTATCCGACCACGCTTTCCTGTTTCACAATTACAAGGTCATCCGCGTGACCTACTTGATGTTACCACCTGCTTGCTACTCTATACCCCACTTGCATGTTTTTGCCCACTTGTATGATTTTGCTCAACCTCACTTTTTACCGCAATAAAAGAAAACGATATGTAAATATATTTAATTAATGTATTACTGAGATATATGATTTTCTTTAGGAATAAAACATTTTGGTTTAGTACAAGTGCAAAAGGTCCACTCGACTTCTGTGTCATTACATCTGCGTGGACGTGCAGTGTGTGTGATGTTTCTCTGTGCTACATATGCATCAGCTTATCATGGTGAGCAGCATGAAGATATGTTTGAACATATACAAAATGTAATGCATGTTTGTTTGTCTAGCAGTCTGTCAGTCGGTCAGTCTGTTTGTCTAGCAGTCTGTCAATCTGTTGGTCTATATAGTCAACGCGCTGAGTCAGTTAGTGGTCGGTAGTGGTCTGCAGCCGCACTATTGAGGATGTCGGTCTTTTCTGAAAATAAAAACATAAGTAGCTGGAGAAATGTGGCAGTAGGTATACTTACTATGTCTGTCTCGATCACTAGGAAAGACCATGTGTCGAAGAGCTACATTACGAACTCGGATGAGTTCGTAGAGTCCTGCAATCTCTTCGACAGTTTCCAGTATCGTTTCCAGATGTATAATGGCGTGATCGTACCCACTGAGTACAACGAGGCTTATAACATTATTCCAGTCAAGGTATAATGTTACAAGCCTAGTGGCTCGGTCTAGCTGCTCCTCAGAGAGCTCTCCGTAATCACGACATCATAATTCCGGACAAATGGTACTATGGTGGTCAGCTAGAAGAACCAGATGCATTAGTATAGCATTAGTGTAAAGGGGAATACATACCGTGAATGTTAGACGTTCCCAGGTGATAATGCGATGCGCGTAAAAGAGCCAGTACCACGCAGCAATTAGCAAAAAAGCTGTATTGCTTTGCGCAGCACTGTCTCCTGACGCCATCGAATGCATGATATTGGATACCGGGGGAAGCAGAGTGCGGCCAATAGTCATGGGAATGTGGTAGCCCAAAACCAGGTGTCTTCAATAATTTCGTCTTCGTCGTCGTGCATGTCAGAGTCATCCCCGTTGTCCTGGACTTCCTGGGCTGCGTCATCAAGTTCCTGTTCACGGTTTCGTTGTACAATAGCCTCGAGGTCGTGATCGCTTTGTTCGAGGCTTTGCATGTTATTTGTTAGAGAGTTCATGAAGTCGTCTTCGTCACTGCTCGCTTCAATGACGACTTCATTGATGAACTCTACGTCTAAGTCTTCGTTGTTGTCGTAGGGCGTCATTGTCATAGTCGTCTGAATCGTAGCTGTAGGCAGGGTCCATTATTACGTCGGAGTCGTAGTCACCAATGTTGAGATAGTCGTTCCCAGCACATGAGGAACAAACCGCCTCAACACTGGAAGCCACTGTGCTGCATACATCACTATCGTAGGCAGCATCGTCGGCGTCACTGATAGTGATGACGTCAGCGTAAGGTATGTCTAATGTATTTGTCTCCGCAGCACTGTCGAGCTCCTGTGGAGAATCCAGGACTACGGTCGTCTGTTCATAGATTGTATCGTCACTGGTTGAGCTACCCACGTCAATTGGAGTGGAATAGGGTTGAGGATGTATACCACTTCAGGGAAGAGGGCTGAAGTGTTGGACTGTAGGGATGGATGGGTAGAGGTGTGGAGGAAGCCAACGGGCTAAAGGTGGAGGATAGTTAGGGCTGGATGGAAATAGTGTAGGAAACGTGAGGTGTTGGAGGATCTCGATAGGACTTGCCGAAGAAAAAATGCCTCAGGCGATATAGATTGGTCCACCTGAAAAAAATAAAAAAAAAGTTAAAATACATTAATAGTGCAAAAAATAAAAAAAAATAAAAAAAAAAATTATGGTCTTACCTGATACATTTCTTCGGCGCCAGATGAAGCAGATGATGGAAGTTGGTGTAGCATTCATCTTGATTTTTTTCGTCTGTATTACTTTAGAAGCAGTTGTACGAATGATTTCTACTGTTTTCCTTTCGCTAAATATAGGTGTTTCCCCCACAAAAAACAACGTTTTTCATGCATTTTTGGACTTAGCAAATATTTAAAAAAATAATTTGTGGACTTAGAAAATATTTCAAAAAATTATTTGTGGACTTAGCAAATATTTAAAAATAATTTGTGGAATTTTGAATAAATTCATATAAGACTTATTATAATGTCAATAAATCTTTTTCGGACTTAGAATAATTTCAATAAACTATATGCCACTTCACTTCATAGGTATGCCACGTACATATGTGGCTTATGATTGTCCTCCAGTGTCAAATGGGCGAATAAATATCATAAGCCACATAGCATTAGTACCACAACCTAACTATCCCATCCTGCAGGGGTTGTTGGATGCAAGGTCTCATGGATCACGGACAGGAAGTAATGGAGCTCCTGCAGGAGAATGTAAATGAGGAGGACGGCCTGGCAGAGAGCGAGCAGTACTTCGACATAGATGACTGTGATAGAGCTTTGCAGCTGTTGGTTACACCACCTCCAGAGGACGACTTGGATGTGGTGGTATCCGCAACTACGATCAGGTCTCCGTGGACGAAATACTGCTCACCCTACAACCTGTTAGTGAGCCAAACGAGACTACGGAGCCACCCGTGAGCGAAGAGCAGGTTGTATTTCATAATATCTTAAGTCCTGGATGCATTGAGGAATTTTCGGATGAATGGATTCCTATGATGGATTTCCGTTCATCCGCAAATTCCGCAATGCACTCAGACGTGGATAACACTCAAACTGTTCTGACCCCCAAATGTGTTGTAGATGATGAGTCGTCCACATCTGCTACGTTCGGAGGACAGAGTGGGAGGAGATAATGTATTTGAAGGTTCTGAGCCTACCGCTACCGCAGAATTCCTAGAGGAGTGGTCGTATAGTAGTTCTACGGTAGAAGTAGAGCTCAGGAACACACTTGATACCGTTCTCAGCCCTGCTTGTATCGAGGAGTTTGAGCTGAATTGGAGTCCTTCCGATACTGTTCTCAGCCCTGCTTGTATCGAGTTTGAGCTGAATTGGAGTCCGTTAAACTGTTCGGTACAAGTAGAGCCGATGGACGAATCATCGGAAAGCATCCTTAGTCCGGCGTGTGCTGCAGATTTTGTAGAGAATGAGTGGTCGTTACTGACATCTCATTCTCTTCAAATCCTGCAACACCGATGCAGTATATAATACCTGTGCCATCACCGTTTAGGGACATCGTGGAAAACGCAGTATCTTCGCCCCAGAGTGTATTGAGCCCTACATGTGTTGCGGAGTTTTGGAAACAAGTGGTCCCCAGCATGGTAGGGCATAAAACAATGCTGGGTGGAATATCTGTAATCAGCAGCACTCTATCCTGACTATCCGTCCTCCCCAAGTCATACGCTACTTTATCCCTCAACCTGAGATATCCATCGTATACTATCCCATTCCTGGCGATAGGTTACGTTGCGTCCTCGTTCGCATCGCTGGATATGATTCTTTTGAAACAGTAATAAACAAGTAACAACATAATAGGATTGTATAATAATTATAATTGGTTACAAAGGAATCATAACAAAACACGTAACAGTTATACAAACTTTAGTAAACTTTTTTTTGTTACAGCTCGTAATAAGATGTTTCAATGCGATTGCATGAAGAAATTTTCGCGAAAGGATTCTTTACTGAGACATCAAAAACAGCGTGCTGGATGTCAGTATCTACTCCACCATCTGGCATGCAGGAGGTTCGTTGCAAAACCAAACCACAGGGAGCAATGTGGTGCAAGGAAGCACTTCCGACGATAACAAAGCAGTACATAGACATGTTACTGATTCCTTTGCGCAAGCAGGACCATCTGGGGTAAACTCTGTGAAGGATAATGCAAAACCCGGACCATCAGGGTTTAGCAACTCAAGGAAGCGGAAGGCTGACCAACAGATGAACCGGTAGAACCAAAAACAATGGTGAGAGTGTGCACTGCACAGATTGTTCACTGGATGTACCTAGGTATGCATTCCAAGGACACCTCAGAAGCAATAGGCATAAAGCAAATGTATGTTTCCTTGTCGATACTGGGGTCGAAGTGATCCGAAATGCGTTTAAACAACGCATTGTGTCGTACCGATTGTCTCCATGCAATATGCATACTGATGTGTTCACCTTTATGGCAGACGTGAAAGGGAATGTATTGAAGGTAGTACAAAATCAGTTGCAGAAACACTATTCATTAAAATGTAATGTTGAGCTGTTTGGTTTATACTTTTTGAACAGTAGGAAAGCACAGAACTGAAATCGTTTCAGACTAAGTATGATATTCTCAGTGTAGGGACGGTGTTAGAAGAGTATTTCCAAAAATAAGTGAAATATTGGATGCAAAACAATCGGAATTTCAACATAAAGATTCTGGTAAGTGTGAGTCGTGGTGTACTCAGTATTAACAACTGTTTTAGGGTGGTCCCTGGTGCAATTCGTGTATATAGAGGTAAACCTGCTTAAATTTGCTCCCACCACGGGTTCTTCCTATATGGCTGTCCCCGCCGAAATCGCACATAAACACGCCATAGTCAATGTAAAAATAATGATAATTGCTGTTTTGCATGGGCTGTTGTATCGGCACTAGTGACACCAACGGGAGTACCACAACGCACATCTTCTTACCCTGATTTCCAGACGTTATTCAACTGGACTGGTGTACAGTTCCCTGTTAAGCTGACGAATATTTCAACGTTTGAGAGCAATAACAACATTTCCATTAATGTTTATGGGTTAGACGATACCTATCGTGATGGTCAACGTGTCACGGAGGTAGTGGGGCCTCTATACTACACCAAAGCCAAACAGGCAGTCCATGTTAATTTATTATTATTAGTCAGTAACCAAACAGATAATCAGCATTATGTATGGATAAAAATTTTCTCGTTTACTTAGCAACCAAATAACTCGGCGGAACGGAGCAATGTATTTTTGTGATGCATGCTTGTATTACTTTAGATCCGAGGAGCAATTAACCCGACACGTGTCACACGACTGTAACTTCGTATATACAAAATTACCGGGCGTGAAACAAAAAAGACATAACCGGGGAATTCTACGCGGAAAATATACTCGCTTTTCGGAACTATCAGAAACAAATGGTTCTACCATTCGTAATATATGCTGATTTTGAAGCGCTCTTAGTACCGGTAGATACGGCTGAACCAGATCCCGAAAAACCGTTCACGATAAAACGTGTAAACACGAACCATACTCGTTTAGTTATTACATTAAGTGTAGTGTAAACGATGCGTGGTCTAAGTTAGAGCTGTATAGAGGAGCAATGCAGGGAGATATTTATAAGACGACTGGAAAGTGATGTAAAACGGATATATAATGAACATTTCAAAGCTATTGTCCCAATGACACCATTAACGGATGAACAGCAGGTTACGTATGAATGCAGTGTATGTTGTTACATATGCGGTAAGCACTTTACGGACGATCCGACAAATCCGAAAGTACGAGATCACTGTCACGTTACTGGTAAGTATCGTGGTGCAGCACATTCCACGTGTAACTTAAACTATCAGGTACCTACATTTCTTCCCGTTTTCTACATAATCTCAGTGGTTATGATGTTCACCTGTTCATTAAACAGTTAGCGAGTGAAACGGAAGAAATTACCGTACTTCCGATTAACAGTGAAAAATATATAACGTTTGGTAAGCATATTTTTGTTGATGAATATGTAAACAGTCATGGTATCAGGAAAAGAAATACATTAATTTACGGTTCGTCGATAGTTGTAGATTCATGGCTGCATCCTTAGATACTCTATCACAGAATTTATCAGATGATCAATGTATGGAGGTACGGAAATATTTTAGTAATGATAGCGACTTCAACTTAGTGAGAAATAAGGTAGTTTCCTTATGCGTACGTAGACAGCTTTAGTAAGTTGAACGACATCACGGTGCCATCATATGACAAATTCTACGATAAAATGCGCGATGCAAATATTTCCGATGACGAATACTGTCGCGTTCTACTGGTATGGGATCACTTTAAGTGTAATACACTAGGTGATTATGCTGATATTTATTTAAAATCAGATGTGTTGTTATTGGCTGACGTGTTTGAAAACTTTAGGAGATTATGTATGGGTGTGTATGGGTTAGAACCTGCACAGTATGTCACTTTACCTGGATTGGGGGGATGCCATGTTGAAATGTACGAAAGTAGAGCTAGAATTACTGACGGATATGGATATGTATCACTTTTTAAACAAGGTATTCGGGGTGGAGTAAGTACTTGTATCAAGCGGAGAAGCATCGCTAATAACGAGTTTGTTCCAAACTATGATCCTAAACAACCGAAAGTGTTTTTACAATATTTAGATGCCACGAATTTATACGGCTGGAGTATGAAGCAATACCTGCCTCACGATGGGTTTATGTGGTTACCTCAAGAGGAAATAGAACACTTTGACGTAGTAAAGATTGATGATGACGCCGATGTTGGTTTGTACTGGAGGTTGATATACATTATCCCCACCATCTGCATGACGAACACAACGATTATCCGTTTTGTCCTGAAATGATCTGCGCACCACATTCCCAGGAGGAGAATTAATCCCGAACCTGTGTGATAAGACCAACTATGTTATACATTACCGCTATTTAAAACAATGTATAGAGCATGGCTTAATTGTTACTCGTATTCATAGGGTTTTACGATTTCGTCAGAGTCCGTGGCTAATACCATACGTAGACCTTAATACAGCTCTCCGCAACACAGCACAAAACAAGTTTGAAAAGGATTTCTATAAAATCATGAATAATGGCGTGTTTGGTAAAACAATGGAAAATGTCGATAAACGAAGAGTTATTAAACTGTTAACACATTGGGAAAATAACGGTCGTCGGGTAGGTCTAGCCGGTACGTTGCAAAACCGCAATTTAAAAATTTTATTCAATTCACTGATAAATTGTTTGCGGCGGAATTGTCGAAACAGGTAGTTACGTACGACAAACCCGTCTATGTCGGATTCAGTATTTTAGATCTTTCCAAAATTATAATGTATCGGTTTTTATGATATCTTACGAGCTCATTATGGCAAGAATGTCACGTTGCTCTATACTGACACGGATTCTTTGATTGTTGAGATAGTAACTGATGATTGTATGCACACATGCGAAATAATTTAGACGAATATGATACTTCCAACTATCATAATGAGTTGCATGGTATTCCTACGACTGCTTCCGTCGTTGGACGAATGAAAGATGAGTATGCAGGAAAGCGATTCATTTTTTATGGTGCTGGATCGAAGTCATACTGTCTGAAGCTTGCTGATAAGGAAGTTGTTAAGAAAGCGAAAGGTGTTAAGAAAGTTATTATTCAGAAAGTGTTGACGGAAGTAGACTACAAAGCGGTCGCGGAGGGTCTGATAAAACAGTAATGTGTAAAATGCTTGTGTTTCGATCAACCTTACATGATATATATACCGAAATGTTAAACAAAATTGCCTTTAGGTCCCAGGATGACAAACGATATCGACTACGTGATACGTGTTCCACATTGGCGTGGGGGCATTGGCGAATACCGGAATTGGAGAATGCTGATCCGTTGAGCGAACTATTACAGGTTGCTAAGCAAATGAATTTATATTAACCGGAAGAAGAATAGTTTGGGTACTGACACTTGCTAGTTTTTTTTCCTATATTCTCTCCCTAATGAAACTTATATTAATAATAAGTTGTATTATTCCTTTAGTTGTTTAAATATATTAAATTATGTATTAATTCGTTAGTAAGAGAAATATATATACAAATACTGTGTAATATAAATAAAAAAAACGAAAATGACTATTTACTATTTTTTATTAAAAAATATGTACAAGACTTATTGCATTTATATATATTATATAAATGATATACAGTAGCCAAAGCACAGTGGCATAATGATTTACAATGAAAGTAACAAACGGGTTGCATAGCAGGAAGAGGTGGACTTTCCTCAAGTTCAATAACAGGCTGGGTCACAAATTTTCTGATGTAATCTGCTTTCTCTCTGCCCTTGACATAGACAGTATCTGTTGGCTGAATCAATCTCTCGAGTATTCTTCGAAAGTGGTGTGGTGGTGTATACCCTTCTTCCCATTTAATACAGTGCTGGTTTTGCATTAACCAAGTAGCTTGACGACGACTCTCTGCATCCAACGTATGCCAGGGATACGGTGATTTAAAAACAAAATGGGCAATTTGTTTCCCATTATAAATGGCGAGTTCTTTTGGTATAAACGCTTTTGATATTTTGAACCCTTGTACATCGATTATGACGGACATTGTATTACAACTGTCGTACTGCTTTGGTTAACGCGTTGTATGTAACTAAACGATCATGGAGTATAACACAGTATGCGGTCGTATTAGCGGGTATGTTGGCCGATGTTTCAAACTCTACACGAAGAACTACTGCTTTCGAGTGCAATACTTCTTTTGATTTGAGCAGTCGACCACCATCAGTGGTGCAGCCGTCGTAAATTGAATAGGTGTGAGTAATGGTTGTCCATCTCTTTGATAATATGACATTTGGAATTTAGCAAACATTTCATACAGCGTGGCAAAGCAATTGTTATCATAATTAACATTTAAATTATCATACGGGTAACGGTCGGTGTTGAGGAATACCCGAATATTCTTAGTGCACATTTATCGAATTTACTCGCATCGTGCATAACATTATTTTCTCGTCCAGTTTGAAACCCTATAATAATGTATCTCGGTGTTTCAATACTAGTCGATGTTTTGATTGCCCATGTATGCTTATCTGTTGTTGGTATAGCGGGATATATGTGGGTTTCCCAACTTCTAAATGCTAGTGGAGTATTCACATTTTTATCAATGTATTTCGTTAACGCTAATTCCTCCGCTAATGCTGGAACGATGTGTGGAACTTTCCAATAAATCTTATCTATGTTAACTTTTAATGCTTCGTCCACAGTTGAAATTACTGCATCGGTATCAATATTACTACGAATTAATACAAGTTCTTGTCTAATGTTCAAAATCACTTTATTATAATCTTCAGCAAAGCCAAGCAGCATTCGCAAAGGTACACAGACATTAAAATACCCTTGCTCATTTGTTAGTGTGCTGTTTGATGTAGGAAACCAACCGGCATTTTGATGGCGGGCAAGATCATTGGGTGTCAATGATACTAATCCTTTCATTGTAGACGTTAACCCCACCTTAGTTACGGAATCTACCACTATTCCATTCATTCATATCTAATTTCACTGAATAAAAATGCGATACCATTATTAACGAACCTTGCGGTATTGGAGACAGTGCCATCCTGTCGCAATAATCTTCCCTCTACATAAACATAACTTTCTGATGGTAGAGTGCACATGTCTTCCTGAATGGGTATCCTGATTTCATCATTGTTTCCAAATCTCGTAGTATATGGTTGATGGGTGTGCAGTTCGGAATTAACGATAGCATTATCAACAACAACTTTTCATTAACGTTTAATACACTCATTGTAGTACTGTAAACCCGAGACTCTCCAAGAATGCTTTGTTCTGCGCTGTCAACGCTTTGGTCGCTGAACGCTTACTGACTGTACCCTTTCCACACTTCACTCTTTTATAGTTTGTTTTGCACTGGTTACATGCACATGTATTATACCGCGTCACCATATTTTCTTTAAATGTAGTCCTATCGTTATGACTTCTCCGTTAAAATTGACGAGATCTCCGTCTTGGTCTACTATTTTAAGTGTTATTGTTGAAATGGTAGATGTATTTATAGGTAAGTAGATAACATGTTGAGGTGATTCGATTATTTTATATCCCGCTGGTACACTGGGAAAGAATTGATGAATTATGTGATGACTCACCATTTTAAAACTACCACTTGTTATGTTGCACTCGATAATTAATGAGTTAATTTTGATGATGTTAATAGGGTTCTCAGAGGTGTACACTTTTTAGCTTGGTAAACAGCAGTTTTATTAAAGCCAGCATAGGCCCTATCGAATGGACCACATTGAAACTAATGTTATGGGTTGCTTTCATGGTTGCTTTCATAGTATTATTATTTGCTCGTAAATCAATATACCCCTTATCGTCTTTCACTGAGTCATTAATATATTTATTCACATCTGCGATTTCGTATGTTCCTGGCGGTATTGTAATTTTATCTCTTCCAAATATGAGCATGTTGTTCTTTGAAGTAACGTTTTGTATAGTATTGAACGATTCAAAACTAGTTAACCCCATTACATATTCCGACTCATTATCAAGAAAAATCGGTGGATTAAATGTGGCTTGCAGGATACTGCTTTTACCGGTGAAGGTAAATGTGTACGACATCACGATCACGTAACAACTACTGACAATCAGAACGAGTAGTCGTATAAAATCGTAAGACTAGATGACCACAGTTGTATGTATTGAACTCTTGAACCTTAGTAAAGTTATAATCAATTGTGTTTCTGCTACCATCACTTTTAAAATAGTGGACTAATTCGAAGGGTGGTTTAACATGTCCTATACTATCAAAATATGTTATATGTCTATTACGCTTAATATATGCTGTCCAGTGTGTTCCCTGATTAGCTTGATTATCCAGATTCACGATACCACATTCATTCCTATGGATTCGTGTAGGTAGCTTATCTCGCATATATATCCCTCTAAAGTAGGGAATCTTTAATTGCTCACAAATTTTGATAGCTCAACATTACTTAAGGCGTGGCGTGGTAGCTTCAGTGGGAGTTTTTTGAATACGGTTGTAAATATATGCCCAAACCTCGTTTATATGGTTTTAGATATAAACCTTTTCCAACGGTTGCTGCTTCCATTGCTTGATTGTGTCGTTTGGTTTCTTCTAACGTTTTTGTCGCAGCTTTTGCGTCGGTAACCGCTTTTGCAACTGCAGCTGCACCGCCACCTAACGAACCTAAGGCTCCTAATGCTGCAAATAGGGGAATAAGAGGTATGAACCCCCCTCGTTTTGGTATAGGTAATATTCTGCTCTTGGGTGACATGATTTTTTTGTGTTTTAGAACGCTTAAGGCTTGGTGTATTGTAGATCGTAAAGATGATCGAAGTTTACCACCAACACGACGTCGCGCTAGAAGTACCGCTTTGTTAAATGAAATTGGTTTGGGAGTACGCTTTGTTCTTCGTGATTTGCTTCCCATTCTATTGCCTGTCCGTGATCTTCCACCCATCCCCATTTTCCGTTTTCCTTTCATTATTCCAGTTATAGTTAATGCAGCTGCCCTTTCTCCAAATGTAGCGTTTGAGGAACGAAATCTATTCCAAGCTTTTGTTGCAAAGTTTTATCGGCAATGTGTCGTTGACTTAAATCGTTTGACTGGGAGTATGCAATATCGTGCTCTTTACAGGCTTCGTCCAATTCATTAATACCTTTGTCGCCGCGAGCTAGTCGTTTTGTAAACGGGTACCCGGTCCGCAGTATCTATACCCAGGTATATGCAACTCCACGGGTAATTTATTTATTAAGGTATTAATTAATCCTGAACCCCTTTTCTTCTTATTACACCGAGAAGTATACTTCATACCAGACTGGCTGTCACTCCACTACTAAACTACTTTTTTGTATGACACGTATATATATTAGTACCATACAATTTGTGGTTTAGTACTATGACGGGCACCATACGCTTCATTCCGCAAGACACAGAATTACCTATTAAAAATTATGACACAGCTGATAACAAGGAACTTTACTCTAAACATAGCGGTCTACTGAAAGGAGGATGTAAACGAGGTATAATCGTTGGTCCATCTGGGTGCGGAAAAACAAATGTTATGATTACCTTGTTAGAACATCCAAATGGTTTACGTTTTGAAAATGTATATATTATTGCAAATCATTATATCAACCTAAATACCAGTACCTACGAAATTTACTGACACCCATAAAAGAAGTCGGGTATTTCGAATACAGTGATAATAGTGATGTTATATCCCTAGTGATTCCCGTAAAAATTCAATAATGATTTTCGATGATGTAGCGTGTCATAAGCAAAATGAAATAAGAGATCATTTCTGTTTTGGCAGACATCGAAATAATGATTGTTTCTATCTGTGTCAAACATATTCTTCAATTCCAAAACAGCTTATACGTGATAATGCTAATTTACTTATTCTTTTCAACAAGATCACACTAATCTTAAGCATGTGTATGATGATCACGTTAATGTCGATATGTCCTTTGATAGGTTTAAAGATTTATGTTTTGTTGCTGGCACGACAAATTCGGTTTTATTGTTATTGATAAAGAAAGCGATGTTAATACAGGTCGGTACCGTAAGAGATTTGACTGTTTTATAGCATTATAAATATGGTAGCAGTATGGAACATATGCAGTCGTAATGAAGGAGCGCTTAGTACAAGACATTTTGCGTGCTCGCAAGAGCGTGCAACAAAATATGCTACTTTGAAAGAAGATACCGCTCTTACAGAACGTGCAATAGAAGCACACTTTAAACCTATTACACAACCATTAAAACAATTGATTACTAAAAAGATGGTTCTCTCATCAAAGCTGAACCCCTTACGCCAGAAGCTGTCAAAAATGAAGTCATTGCACAAGAAACTGAAGTTTTTTTACATCACACACCTAAAACAGCTGGATTACGGAAGGCTCCACGCACTCTTGTTCCCGCAACCATTGCGCAACCTTCACAGGAAACTGTAATTGCTGATACCACTAACGATGATGATGTGGAAATTCCTACTTTACAACAATTGAAATCAGAACTGTTAGCTGCTGGATCTCAACCCGCCTTTGAAGATTATCTAAATCAATACCAAGGATTAGCTAAGTACTACGTTGAAGGTATATTTAGAGATACAGAAGACGAGTATGACTTAACATATGGCGTACATTTCATTCCGGAAGAAGAGAAATTTTTATTGGTGATGCTGAATTAGACTTTATTGGTGAAAACCTTCATATCACTCTTCCTGATGGATCCTCCCTAGACTATGAAGGAACACCGGGATTATATGAACTACTTTTAAAAAATGCCTACGGGTACAAAAGAGTGACCTACAGCAATACAATGACATATTGCGTCGTACTAATGCTGCCCGACGTAATTATAACTCGACAGACCAAATCCGAGGAACTAATAGTAAAAATATGGAAATCATTAAACCATTACTTCAACCTAGAAAACGGTCAGCTACATCATCTATTGTCCCTCCAACCACAAGATCTCGAACAACTTCTATCTCCAAAAGAGGTGGTGGCATGCAACTATTGCGATACAATAACAAAGCTATTGAATTTGTACCGTGGAATAACCCGAATAAGTTAGTAGATTGGCTACGGAAATTATTAGGATCAATGTCGACAGGAAATACTAGCAATCACAACGAAGTAGTATATATAATTGATGAACTACGTGAAGCAAAAGTAATACAGTAACAGCTCTTGTTATAAACCTATTACTATATCCTTTTCATTTCATTGTTACACCGACTACCACTAAAGGCAGTACTACATGTCCATCAGTTATGCCAATAGATAAATTTGGCGACATCTTCATCATCAAATGACAGTGGATAAATTTGGAAAACATATTACTCAGCATCGCAGTGATGCTACGAAGCAAAGTGATATATATTACGAAACTTATTTTACCTTGCAAGGTGTCTTGCAACAGACAACAGTAGATATTCCATTGGGTATCAATGGTAGATATTTCTTTCCTACAGAGGGAAAAATATTGCATTGTAGTGGTTACCTCGAGATATTCATCTTCGAGTGGATACTGTAATATATACGACACCGCTGTTTCTAAATAATAAAACTATTCGTAAGGAAGGTGTGATTCAACCTATAATTCCAAAAGATATCACTTTCGACAAAGAACAATTATTCATCCTAGAGATTGTACTACAATCCAAAGTAAAAATGAGTAAATCCGATGTTGTTGAAGAACTGCACAAACCAGCAAGGAGAAATTTTCCGCGACGTTGTGTAGTACTAAAAGGTTTAAATGATCTCTTTCAAGCTGATTTAGTGGAAATGATACCTTATGCTCATGTGAATAAAGGATTTCGATATATTTTAGTAATAATTAATGCCTTCTCTAAATATGTCTGGGCTTTCCCATCAAACGCAAGAATGGTAAACTAGTCGCGGAGATAATGGATAAACTGCTATCTGGTTTGCAAAGATGCCTACGCATATACAAACTGATATGGGAACGGAGTTTTATAATGCAGAATTTAAAAAGTAATGAAAAATTCAATATCAATCATTACAGTAGTTATTCCACCTTGAAAAGTAGCATAGTCGAACGTGTCAATCGTACCCTTAAAGCAATAATGTGGAAAACATTCAGCATGCAAGGATCATATAAATGGCTATCAATCTTGCCTCAAATTGTTACCGATTATAATTCAAGAAAGCATAGAACAACCGGATATAAACCGGTAGATGTAACGGAAAAGAATGCTGCAGATATTTTGCAACATTTAAAATGTCAGAAAGTTCTTGACCGTAAAACACCTAAATTTAGAGTGGGGAACATGTACGCATTAGCAAACATAGAAGCATATTCTCTAAGGGTACACACCTAATTGGAGTTACGAAGTCTTTCGAATATCAACAGTTAAACGTTCAAGCCCACTCACCTACACATTACGTGATAGTCGAGATGAAGAGATTCAAGGTCGGTTCTATGAGCCCGAACTACAAAGTGTTAAACATCCAGACATTCATCTAGTTGAACGTGTCATCCGACGTCAAGGGAATAAAGCTCTCGTTAAGTGGTTGGGTTTGATACTTCTCACAACTCCTGGATTTCTACCAAAGACATTGTGTAATACGCTAATTAACCTTAATTATATATACTGTAATATTAATATGCAATAAACAGATCTTTTTTACTTTTTTATTACTACTATCCTATACATATACATCACTACATACTACTAAAGCGTCTGACAAACACACACTCACGATGCTGTTTTTCGAGAATTGGTGAAATTATATTAGCACAGTCACCTATTCTTTTTTTAAATCGTGCAGAATCTCTAGCTAATTGTTCCCATTCTCCTTTTCGCGCATGCCTGTAAGCCAACTCCCATACTACTATGTAGTGAACTACGTTTTGGACTCATTAATGCGCACCTTCTTCACTGGGTGAGTCGTCATCTGATGACTCAAAATTCGGTAAATATCTTTCTATTTCGTGTATAAATTGCTCCAATGATATTTCTTTAAGGTCTTCTATTAATCGCTTTATACAACAAATACACTCTATATCGCCTACATGCGATGTTAAGTATTTTTCACAAAGGCGTATTCCTCCCCCATACTTATTAACTAGATTATTTAAATAGTCATCACTAAATCTACCCATTCCATACACTTTTTCATGATCAGCATCGAATTCTAATGCTTGTAACTGGCATATTAGTCTTTGGACTGCACTAACACAATCTACAGCTTTAGGCCACGACTCCGCACTATAACACATCCACATATTGACTAACATCTAATATCCACTATTGACTACAAGCGCGTTACCCCCTTTGAGTTATAGGATTGGTAAGATCCATATCCATATATAGTTTCTCCTTGGCAAATACTTCCATTTCCAGAAGGCAGGCTATGTTGACCTCAAATACATCACGCAATGGACCTATAACTTGGTGAATGTTACATTCAGGAATTGTCGCTGCCGACTGTATTAGGTTTTATAAAACTCTGGAAAGTTCACAGTATCTGCCAACTCCAATCGGTAATATATTATCTTCAAAAGCTTCCATAACTGTTCTATAGACTCCCATCCTAAATAGACATCAATTTCGTCACTATCACAGAGGCGTATAATTTTTTCTTGTTAATATTTTCGTACGAGACAGTCTTCGATCCCAGTTTGGTAGGTAGCCATGTTCCTTCAGGACTGTAGAAATAATTAGTAATCACCCCTTGATTATCCATAAGTATACGCCATTCCTGCTTGTCAAACACCACTCCACCACTCTTCGTTCCACCTAGTTTTACGACTGGCTCAAATCCAAATTTGGGTGATAGACCGACACTAACAAACTTTGTTTTACTTTTATTTAAGAAATAATGCACATTATTAAGCAAAATATCGCAATATTTACTTGAACTTATAGCACCGAGAATCTTCGCCTTTTCTATGGCTTGACGTACGATGTTATCCATTATATACGATACTGACTTTACATACATTCCCTCTCTTTATATATGACACTCTCCCACTATGTACCCTCCTCAAGGCTACTTACGTGACCTTCACGATTATACCACACATTGCTTTAGCGGTCTTGTTGGTTACACCTTTTCAAGGTTTTCTTTTCGTTCCACTAATTCAAGGATTTCTAGCCATACTTATTCCCAAGGTTGTCCACTTTGCCACACAAGGTCACCACAAGGTTACATATCCCACTCTGTATTATTCGTATACTTAAAGGGAGGGGTTTTACATATACCATAGTTACCGATCTTCACTATGTCAGTTACTCCAGTGCAAGACGATTGGAAGACAATGTACCAACCACAAACCCTATTTCAAATTAGTACGCGACGGACTGTCAATTAATTCCCAACTGGGTAAATTTTGAAAAGGAAGGAATACTACCGGCTTCCATAAACAAAGTGCTACGAAATAATTATGAACTGGTTCAGTGGAATTCAGCGTGGTATACCGAAATGAGCAAGGTAATACGCGAGCACTTTGCGGCAAGTCGTGTAACAGCATATGCCACATTTATCAATACATGTTCGATACCATCTGGTGGACTTATGAATTTGTGTCATTGCTGTTTCGCCCGATTGAAACCAGGACATTACCGCGTACTGGACCATCATATGCATATGGAGCGGTGGACTGCGCGATACACCTGTCCCGAATATTATTGGTGCTCGTCGTGGCGCCTCTCACACAGTTATACGATTGTACGATGATGACTCATGTATACTGTGTGATGAGTGTGCTACGTAGACGAGTAATCTTTTACTGTATCTATTGTATATATTGTACATATTGTAATATTGTACATCTGTTGTATATATTGTATATATTGTATAGAATACATTATTTACTGTCAGTATCATACTGTTTTCGCTGATGTTAACATGTGTGACCCAAACTTTTATTATCCTCAGTATTACAACTGTTTCGATAAACGCTTACTAACGTATCGAACATGGTCTGGAGTTCACTCACCCTCATCGCTTGCTGCAGCAGGATTCATTTCCACATCTTCAGACGATACGGTTGAATGTTTCATGTGTGGGGTTAGAATAAACCGATGGCAGCCAGATGTCAATCCGTTACAGGAACATCTACGATGGGCACCACATTGCACGTATGCTCAGCTCCTCGCACCACGTCCGCGCAGATGTACTGAAACGGAAGTGGAGAGGACCTTCTGCACTTGTACTAAATCAAAATGTTTTATTCCTAAAGAAAATCATATATCTGAGTAATAAATTAGTACATGTCTGTCTACATCAATTAAATATATTAACATATTGTTTTTCTTTTATTTTGGTAAAAAGTGAGGTTGAGCAAAAAACATATAGGTGGACAATAAACATACAAGTGGACAAAAACCATACAAGTGGACAAAAAACATACAAGTGGACACTAACCATACAAGTGGGCAATAACCATACAAGTGGACAAAAACCATACAAGTAGGTCACGCGGATGACCTTGTAATTGTGAAACAGGAAAGCGTGGTCGGATAGCCTTGTAATAGTGGAACAGAAAAGCGGAGCTTGTGACCCTGGTTTTGTGGTAATGATATGTCGCACAGATAGCCTTGTAGTTGTGGAACAGGAAATCGGGGTTTGTGACCGTGGGTTTGTGGTAATGATATGTAAGTAGGTCACACATTGCGCTATTTTGACCTTGGTACGGTGGGACCTTGGTTTTGTGGCAACCTTGGAAATGTGGAAAACCGGTTTTTGTGGTGGTGTCCCAAAAGTCTCCAATCTTACCTACTAAACTCCTTCGTGGGTCCTCAGAGCCCCAGAAGTCCACTTAGAATGTAGCTCCTATAGAAAAGGAAATTTTAATAATACGATCTACCAGTGTATTCAGACGGCTCGAAAACTAAGGACGGTACAGCTTCGGCTATATATTCAAACGGAGACTTTCACCATTGGACATTACCACGCACCTCCGGGGTTTTCACTGCAGAACTGTATGCTATTTGGATGGGACTAAGGTACGTAGAATATGTAAGTGGTAACACATTCTTAATTTGTACTGATTCGATGAGTGCCCTGCAAAGTTTATCAGACGTGTGCAATCAAGACTCATTGGTGCAAATAATACTAAATTTACTTTACTGGTTGGGAACCAATAGTAAATTAGTTAAATTCGTATGGATTCCTAGCCATATTGGTATAAAGGGCAATGAAATCGTCGACAAAAAAGCCAAACTGGCAACAAAACTAGAGCCATGCCAACGTATACCTTCAAGATATGAAGATATTTTAATCGACATAGAAATAAAAATAAAACAAACCTGGCAAAGGCAGTGAAAAAATGACACGACCAAATTGAAAGAAATTAAGACCAATATCAATAAATACGAATACCATGTGTCCTTAACTAGAAGGGAACAATCAGTACTCACAAGATTGCAAATAGGACACACAAGATTGACGTCTTTTTATATGCTATCAAGAAATAGGCAAAAACAATGTGATCACTATCTGAATATTCTCACAGTTAAACACATTTTATGTGAATGTAATTGATATATTAATGTGAGGAATCAATTCGGATTATCAAATGAAATTGAAAAATGCTTAGCACTGGATACAAAAAATGAAAAGAAGGTTATAGACTTCTTAAAACATATTAAGTTATTTAATGATATTTAATGGACTAGGACAGACATTGAGCGCTAATAGCCAAGGAAGCTGACGCGCACAAAAATAAAAAAAAAATAATAATAATAATTCTAGCTACTACAAGAATAGCTGACATGGACGTGCAATTTACAGCACATCCAACATTAAATAGAGTACGAGAAGTAGTCTACTGTACTGATCTCCTGAATTGCACCCTAGAAGAAATAAAAGAAGGCTTAAGTCAAGAATTTGTAAGTGACGTAAGGAGAATAAAGGTTAAAAGAGGAGGCCAATGGCATCATGTATTAACATTTGAACGAGATACCTTACCTAAAGGTGTTAAAGTTGCAACGTACCCGTTATTGGTCAGACCTTATATCCCCTCACCAATGCGATGTTTCAATTGCCAGAAATTTGGACACTCAGGTGCTAGTTGCACCAATACTAAAGTTTGCGTTTGCGGTAAGTCTCCACATGGTGATACCCCTTGGGAAACCCCTAAAACATGCCCAAATTGAAAGGATATGACATTAAATGAAGTACCTTATGGTCTGGCGAAGCAGATGGCAGGATCTGCTGTTACAAGTAAAGCTACCTTTGCTCAAGTAGCATCATATTCAGGGAGCACCACACCCTTACATGTTATACTACCTGAGATAAAGAAAATTATTAGAGAAGAAATAACGTTACATACCTCTACGATAGCCAAAGCCGCCCCCCAAATGACAGAAAAATATGAATGAGAAACTCTAATATCTGAGATCAAAGATATTATAAGACACGAGCTAAATAACGTTAATAAACTAATGAACCCATCCGACATAGAACCTCTGATTGAAGTAATGGAGGATGAATCTCATGGGGAGAAAAGAAAACTGTTCAGTAGTAGGTCGCCATCTATTGAATCTACTAGCACTACGATAGATGACGATATAGTTAAAGAGCTCAAAACTCGAAAGAAAAAAACAGGATGGCAACGGGGTAAATCGAGAGGTCCCCGGAAAAAGTCTCTGTGAATAAAGAGTAAAGAACTGTGATATTCTTTCTGTGGTATTTATATATATATATATATATATATATATATATATATATATATATATATATATATATATATATATATACAGCGTGTTCAGCGAGGAATGGGACAGTGCAATATCTCGAGAGCGGATGAAGATTTTTAAATTATGAAAATGTTCTTGTAAATATCTTCCAAGGGCGCACAAGATTTGAATCAACCCCCATCCCCGCCAGGTGGCGCTATCTCACTTCAATTTTTTAAATGCAATGCCCTATTTTTTATTTCATTTTTGGATTCTATGACATATTTGTGATGGCTTTTATTAAGACTCCTACCGACCTATCTTTTGTAGTTTCTGAGAAAAAAATAATCCTTGGAATTTTAGCACAAAAACGTAATTTCACGAAGTGCTCATAACATTTGAGTGATACAGACAAAATAGCAAATTTTATACCAAATGAAAGATAAAAGATTGTTCTTCCACAAAAATAATGCAGATAACGCCGAAATAATGCGATACGCTGTACACTAAATTGTAAGGGGGACCAACTTATCACAGTCGTTGATTAAGAATCATGTGAAACATTTATCATGCCATGAAAACAAACGCGTAATGAAGTGTCTGTCAAGTTTCTGTCAGTTTACAGTTTCAGTTTTGAAAATCGTCTGTGCATCTTCAGATTCCATAATTATGTTTACGTTTTCTAACGAAGAATATTTTGATATGGTAATAATTTATGGTGAATGTAGAAAAAATGCAAGGGCTGCACAAGTATTGTATGATGCCAGGTTTCCCGATCGACGCCATCCCGGAAAAAATACATTTGTTCGTGTAGCAAATATTTTGAGGGGAACCGGCCATTTTCCTCACCGTAAGTGCGAGAATCGCACAAAGACAGCAACAGATGATACACCGTCGGTGTACTAGCATGTGTAGCTTATAATCCTCATGTGTCTGTGAGATCTATTTCTGAAGAGTGTGCCGTATCAGTTGGTTCTGTCCATAAAATATTAAAATCTAATAAATACAAACCATTTAAAATTCATTTGGTACATGGACTGCATCCAGGAGATCAAGATCGCAGACTTAATTTTATCACCGGAGTTTTTATGGAACATTATGCGCAAAACCCTAATTTTCTAGGTCGTATCGTGTGGTCTGATGAAAGTAATTTTTCAAACAATGGAATCGTTAATCGCCACAATTCCCATTACTGGTCGTCAGAAAATCCTCATTGGGTAAGAGAAACCAATTTCCAAGTGAGATGGAACATAAATGTATGGTGCGGAATGATAGATGACAAATTGATTGGCCCATATTTTTTTAATGGTACCTTAACACGCTATTTGGATTTTCTTGAAAATCAACTGCCTCCTTTGCTTGAAGATGTAAATGTAAATCTGCGGCAAGTGATGTACTTTCAACAGGATGGCGCACCGGCGCACAATAGCGCAATAGTGAGAAATTATCTAAGTAGAGCGTTTCCGCAACGATGGATAGGTACAAATGGTCCCATTATGCGGTCAGCTAGTTCTCCTGACCTTAGTCCCTTAGACTACTTTCTTTGGGGACATTTAAAGAGTGTAGTGTATGAAACACCTTCTAGAGATGTAGAGGAGTTACAAAACAAAATTAGAATTGCTTGTGCAAACATACCACGAGAAACTTTAAGAGCGGTAACTAGTGTTACATTAATTAGGCATTATCAAACGTGTGTAGAAAATGATGGAGAAACATTTGAACATTTAATTTAATTTTTATGCTTTCAATTAATAAAATTCCAAAAATTATTTTTTTTCTGAGAAACTACAAAAGATAGGTTGGTAGGAGTCTTAATAAAAGTAATCACAAATATGCCATAGAATTCAAAAATGAAATAAAAAATAGGGCATTGCATTTAAAAAATTGTATATATCGTTATAACTGTAATATGTTTACACTAGTTTTTAGTTATTCATTGGATAACCTGTGAAGTTTATACTTTTAAGTCTACTTTTATGTTAATTTATCATTTATGTTAGTCCGTCCTGTATCAAATATTCTAGTCATTAGTCCTATCTATTTCTATATTTATATTTTAAACTAATTATGGAACAAATCCTTCAATGGAGTTGTAACGGCTGTACCAAAAGCACGGACGCGTTAAAGCTTTTGATAGCTAGATATAATCCGTTAGTTATAGCTCGGCAGGAAACACATTGCAAGGCAGGGGATAAGTTTGGTCTGCGAAATTACAATTGTGTTAGGAATGATATGGTAGGTAATTTAAGAGCTAATGGCGGTGTAGCCATATTTCTCAAAAATGACACTATTTTCCACAATGTGAACTTAAAAACAAATATACAGGCTATTGCCGTGAAAATCGTTTATCCACTGAAGGTAACAGTTTGTGTATCTAACTGATCGTGATTGGGACCAAAAAGACATAGAAGACTTAATGTCTCAGCTACCTAAACCGTTTCTGTTACTTGGAGACTTTAATGCCCACAGCCCGCCGTGGGCTCAGAAAAACAAGACAGTCGTAGAAAAGTGGTGGAAACTTTATTGGATACGGCACACACACTACTTCTAAATAGTGGCCAAGCCACTCATTTCAATTCGAGATCCAATCCTTTTTCGGCAATAGACATGAGCTTAAGCTCGCCGCAAATATCATTGCAGTACGAATGGTCTCGAATAGAAGATCTTCATGCAAGTAACAATTTCCCAACATTATTATACAGATAAATAGCAAACTCCCAATGGATGCTACCTGAAAAGTGGCATTTACATAAAGCAGACTGGAAAAAATACAAAAATAACATGCCAAAACTCAATAGGCAGCTAGTGACAGATGCATTAGTAGATAGTTTTACAGAAAGCATGATCAGAACAGCAGAAATGTCTATACCTAGAAGCGGGGTAAGAATGAACAAACCTCCAGTTCCACGGTGGAATGCAGAAGTGGCACAAGCAATTCGAATCCGAAAACAGGCTCTACGCGCATTTATTATATACATAAGTGGTGTAATGGTAATCGTATAAAAAGTGTTTTAATAATATAATAAAGAAATAAGTGTAAAAAATGTTTTCCGAACAAATCGTTAAACTAACTCGAGATACAAACCATGCACCTCAAATAATGCCTTTTACTCAGTCGGTAGTTTAAGGTAGGGTGGTTCAATCTTTTGATTTACTTAATTACCACAAATTTATGCTGTGTTATTTTTGCTTAATATAAATAATAAAAATGCAATGTAACACTAATAAAAATGATCTCGGACGCCAAGTTATTTTTTTAACCCTAGAGTGGTCGCGCCACGGTCTCTGAAACCGGGTGATACAAAACTTGAAATATTTTTAAGCCTATAGCGCCGCCGCTACTGTGTCACCACAAGTCTGTTTGAATTAGGTCAAGTATTTGACAGTATCAGTTGCAACGTCGTACGGGAGTGATCTTATGCCAGAGAACTGAACACGGTGTACCATTCCAGCGCGACTACTCGAGCAAACGGTCTGCTATTCCAGCGCGACTAGCTGTGCGATATTGCTATTGAATGTGAAGGTCAGTATTTTGCTTTTATAAGCCAAACATTCATATTATTTATACATTATATTACAAATTAAATACCCGACATTTATGAGTTATGAAATTAATACAATTTTAAGAGTAAAATAAAAGACATTCGAATATTTTTGTGTAATTGTAGATATGTATTCTTACGAAAAGGAGCTGAAAAGGTTGCAACAATTAATGCAAGATGTACTGGATGAGCAACTTTCACAAGAAAATTATCAAGATCCAGATATTGCCGACGATAAATCCGATCAAGGTGAGACAGACTATGAAGTGCATGAAGAACACCATAGCGACATTGAACAGGATGTGAGTGATTCAGAAGAATCTTATGAGCTCAGCACAAATTTATCTTTCATTGGTGTGTAAATATTATATAATCTAGAAATTCATTATTTTTAAATTGATTGTTTTTCAGGAAAAGATAAAAAAACATATTGGCGAAAACGTAACTTCGAATATACAAGTAGGAAAACTCGACAGGAAAATATCATAAAAAGACTTCCTGGATCTATGGCTGCAACACGATCTCAAATATCTCCTATTGAAATATGGAACTATTTTGTAAATGACATTATTAATATTATCGTTGACTCTACAAATGCATACATAGATACAGTCAGAGAAAACTTTTCACGCGCAAGGGATGGAAGTCCAACATCAACGACGGAAATGAAAGCACTAATAGGATTGCTTTATTTAGCCGGAGTTTATAAAACAAATCGGATGAATGCTGAAGACTTGTGGCAGACAGATGGGTCAGGAGTAGAAATATTCCGTTTGGCAATGTCGTTACATAGATTTAGATTTTTATTACGTTGCCTAAGATTCGATGATAAGAGGACAAGAGAGGAAAGAAGATTGACTGACAAGTTGGCTCCAGTTCGCAACGTTCTTGAACAGTTTACGAAAAAATGTCAGACTGCATACCACATATCGGCTTTTGCAACCATAGATGAAATGCTTCCAGGGTTTAGAGGAAAGTGTCCTTTTCGAGTATATATTCCTTCTAAGCCTAATAAATATGGCATCAAAATATTTGCCATATGCGATGCAAAATTATATTATGTCTCAAAAATTGAGGTTTATGCCGGTGAGCAGCCAAATGGCCCTTACAAAGTATCAAATTCGCCAACAGATGTAGTATTACGACTTTGTGAGCACATAAAGGGCACTTCCAGAAATATCACGATAGACAATTGGTTCACGTCTATCTCACTGGTAAATACAATATTAGAGGAATATAAACTAACGGTCATCGGCGCAATAAGAAAAAAAAATGAGTTGCCACTTGAATTTTCAAAGCCTACACCAAGACCGGAATGCTCTTCAATGTTTGCATTCAATAGTATATGTACGCTAGTTTCGTACATTCCCAAGCCGAATAAGAATATACTATTGGTATCGAGTTTGCACAAATCGGATAAAATAGATTCTGAAACGGGGCACTTAACAAAGCCCTGTATAATTACCGAATACAATTCAACCAAAGGGGGCGTTGATACATGTGATCGGTTATGTGCAAATTTTGTACACAAACCTTTTAATAACCTCTGGTATCATACACGATTACGGAAATGTCAACCAACGTGATGTCATCATTGCACCAATATTGCGCAATATCTTGAAATAATGCTTTACGTTGTAAACCACACCCAAACATGGAATTTTCCTTCTTATAAATTTATGTTCATGAAATTGAATAATCCGTGTATTGCATTTTCTTGAAATTTTCAAATAAAAATTGTAATCATAAAATGAAAGCGTACGTAAAAATAGAATTAAACTACTTAAAATGTAATTAAAGTAGAAAAGTAAAAGTAATAAAAGTGTAACTCAAAGTAAAAAAAAAGAAAGTGTCCGAAAAGAGCAAATGTTTTAATTTTTAGTATAATGCGTTAAAATATATCTTACCATTAAATCAATGGCACTTTCACAAAATTTAGGTGGAACCCCAAAAATTTCTTCCTAAACAACACATCATTCATCAGAAAGCGAAAACATGGACGCTTTGGAAGTTGGATGACGCGTTGCGCGAAAATATTTGCGCAAAGAATTAAGTCAATGATATGAGCAGAAAAATAATTTATAGAGGTGGGAGTATAAACCTTTAAGAAGATATGCACTTAAGTTACATCAAAATGCAAATTAAGTCGCCTACCTCATACTTACAAATCATTAATAAATAAAATTTTTCTTGTATTTACAACTAAATGAACGAAGACATAAATTACGGTATATTTTAATACAACTCAAAATGGGTTGTTACAATTAATTGCCCCACCATGGAAAATTTGGTTAGCTTTAAACAAAAAAGAGCAGCAGCCGGGCGTAGAATATTAGAATCAAAAAGGCAATCTTGAGCAAGCTACGTGTCTAATATTAAGGCCCACACACAAACTTCAGTGGTTTTGAAGAAAATTAAAGCAGTATCTGGCAAAAATAAACTTTTACCGTCTATGAAATTACAAGAGAATGGTGTCTTAATAACTGAACCAAAGCAGTTGAGCGATAAATTTGCAAAACACTTCGAAAGTGTTAGTTCTGCAGATAACTACGCCGAGCCATTTAAAAGTAGGAGAATTACTAGGGAGTTAAATTTTACAGTAATGGAAAACCTAGTCAGTGAATACAACGATTTGTTTGTAATGGATGACTTAATGATAGATCTAAACAATGTAAAAGAAACTTCTCCAGGGATTGATAATATTGCTTATGCAATGATTAAAAACTTACCACATGATGCCCTTGAATATCTACTTTATGTATATAATAGAATATGGAATGAGGGTCAATATCCAATATGTTGAAAAGCATCAATGGTCATTCCCATATTAAAAAGAGATAAAGATCGCCTAGCACCCTGTAGTTATCGACCGATCTCATTGACAAGTTGCTTGGGAAAAATACTTGAGAGGATAGTAAATAAGAGGCTAGTGACATATTTAGAGAATAACGAGTTACTAGACAAGTATCAGTCAAGGTTCAGGCAAGAATACTCCACTAGAGACAATGTAACATATTTGGGCACGACAATACAAGAAGTGTTCTATAAAAGACACCACTGCACAGCGGTGTTTTTTGATTTGAAGAGGGCATATGACCTTGTATGGAAATACGGGATCCTGGAAAAATTACATAGATGAAAGGTACAAGGAAATATTTTCAAATTTATTAAATCATTTTTAACAGAGAGAAAGTTTTGTATTAGGATATGAAATTGCCTTTCCAAAGAGTATAATTTAGATATAGGTATACCACATGGATCGCCAATCAGCGTGACCTTATTCCTAGTTGCTGTAAACGGGCCCACACGTACGTTACACCCTTCAATAAGTCACTGCATGTACGTAGGCTTTTTTTTGATATTCACTGATAGCGAGGAAGACAAAACACATGACACAACATTACAAGATGCAGTGGACTCAATAGTAAGAGAAGCAGAATCAGTGGGGTTTAAAATATCACCAACAAAAACGGAATGTACACACTTCTGCAAATTAAGGCATCCACATCAGTCACCAAACCTAACTTTAAAGATCGTAGGATCAAGTGTGTAAAACACACAAATTTCTGAGAGTAGTATTCGACATATCTTTATCTTGGAAACCACACATAGAAACAATTTCAGTAAAAGCTCGGAAAAGGTGTTAAAGTGCTTGTCAAATTGCAACTGGGAAGCTGACAGAGAAGTCTTTCTACCCGTATCTAAAGCGTTAAAATTGTCGGTTTTGGACTATGGGTCCGTTATATATGGCTCGGCTGCCAAAAGTAATCTACAAATATTAGACATCGTACAAAATGCATGTGTCCGATATGCGATAGGGGCATTTCCGGCTACTCCTGTTAGTAGCCTCTGTGTTGAAGCAGGAATTCTGCCAGATACAAAAGGATCTGGTTGCTAATGAAATACGCAATAGCAATTCAGCAACAGACTAATCATTATATGAACAAGATTTTGCTTAAGCGTAGAGGTGAGGTCACAAAAAAACTAAATCAACCTGTACATAATCGAATAAATGAAATTAAGCAAACCTTAAATACAGAAAACGACTTCA
Organism: Vesta saturnalis; assembly: GCA_036346205.1. Classification (NCBI taxonomy): domain Eukaryota; kingdom Metazoa; phylum Arthropoda; class Insecta; order Coleoptera; family Lampyridae; genus Vesta; species Vesta saturnalis. The sequence goes on along the minus strand of JARFJB010002448.1, from coordinate 15,720 downwards.
AACTGAAAGAAGTCAAAATAAAACAAAAATTATGGGCTATATGGCAACAAGAATGGGAAAAAGAGAATGGATTCTTACAAGCATGTAGACCTATAGCTCAAGAAAGAAAGCCCTTTCCTCAGTTGACAAGAAGAAACAGTGTTATATTAACCCGACTTAGACTGGGTCACACAAAACTTACACAGACATATGTACTTAAAAACTTAGATCAACCATTATGCGATAAATGCAAGGTAGTTCTAACTATAAAACATGTTTCTGAAACATTTGACAAATATAAAGTTATTAGAACCAGATTATGTATAACTAACTATATGAAATTAGAACAAGACAAACTGTACAAAATGTTTAGATTACTACAGGAAACAGAACTATTAAAACAAATCTAGCAATGAAAGTGTGAAAAGCGTCGTGTAACAATAACATTAGTATAAAAGGTGAATAACCTAGTGGTTGATGCCTTTCATTATATATAAAAAAAAAAAATAATAATACTAATAATAATAATAATAATAATAATAATTATTATTATTATTATTTTTTCTTCAACCGAATCTATGAATATTATAAGTATGGAATGTTTACTTTCAGTTGTATCGGTATAACGTTAAGAGAAAATTCCCATTATATTTTAAGCCAATATATTTCGTGTTGAATTAACACTTCATCAGGGCAACTAGAATAATATTTATAAGTACGTTATTTTCTCTTAACGTTATACCGATACAACTGAAAGTAAACATTCCATACTTATAATAATAATAATAATAATAATAATAATAATAATAATAATAATAATAATAATAATAATAATAATAATAATAATAATAATTCAAATTAAAATTCAAATTCAAATTGTTTATTTCAAATAATCAGTACAGTTATCGGTCCTGCTAAGCCACTGACTTGTCTGCAGGTGCCGAATTACCTAAGATGTTACATACTATACAATATCAGGTTATACACAATATACAATGACGCCGTGAGAATGGGTGCAATCATTAACACAAGTATGAATTATGGTGTTTCTTTCTTTGGGAGACATTACAGCTGCATTTCATTTTCTTACCATATTTCTATTTTCATTAAATAATAGTTTATTCTAATACAACAATTTTTAACGATTTTTTTAGTTTTCTTTTACATACCGTTTTACTGATATTTTCGTAATCGAGTGGAATTTCATTGAGTAACTTAGGTACTACGCATTTTATGGTACGTTCCCCAGATTTATTATAAAAATCTGGGATCACATATTTACGTGTTCTTGTAAAGTGCCTATGATCTACTATAATTTTGTACTTATCATTTGTATAATGATCTAGTATATTATACGTTTCATAAAAGTGTTAGTGTGTCTACATTGACTAGTATTTTATCTACGTCTTTTTTGTTACCAACTATCGTTTTAATTACATTTTTCTGTAGCTTACATATTTTATCTATATGAGTTGCTTCTACACATCCCCAATTGCGTATAACATATCTTAATATGGATTCAAATAAAGCTTTATATACCATTGTTATTAATTTTTTATTTGTTAATCTTTTCAGTGCGTATATGCATCCTGTATTTTTTTTTAGTTTACTATATATGTAATTGATATGTTTGTGGTATTTCATGTTTGAATCAATTATTATCCCTAAATACGTTGTATCAAATACTTGTTTAATTAGTGAACAATTACAGTTAAATTCTAGGCCTAAACATTTGCAACAGTAAAGTTTTATTTCTAAATCTTTACAACAAATAATAATAATAATAATAATAATAATAATAATAAATAATAATAGTAATAATAATAATAATAATAATAATAATAATAATAATAGTAATAGTAATAATAATAATAATAATAATAATAATAATAATAATAATGTTGGAATCTGTTTATTTATCAAAATACACATATTGGGGGTCCAGCCAAGTTAGGAAAACTTTTCGGCCGGTACCCAAAATAACAACTTGTTTCTTATTCACAAACGTATTTTACACAGAACATATAATACATTTTATTTTATTATTAGTCCGTCGCTTTACCAAATCTGAAATGCAATCATATTATGGTATTCCATTTTTTTGCATGCCAATTACTACCATACTTAATAATCCATACATTCATTTTCCATACTTCCATGATTTTCCTTCGAATTCCAAACCCTGTTTCGTTTTAGTTTTTGTTTTTTTTCCATACTAATTGCTTCCATTTTCACATTCCATATTTTCGTTGTCTGGATTTTCATGTTCCATACTTTCAACTTCTTCTCTACGTTAGAATTCGATTTTTTTTCGTTTGCCCATTTTTGTTAGGTTTTCCGTTTTTCATATAGATTCGAATATATTTTTTTTGTTCTATACCATGTGTTGCCATTTACATATTCCATACATTTATTGTCTATACCTTTATATTCCATATACTCACTATCCATACTTTTCTTACGCACATTCGCATTACATAGCCATATTTCATTTTTCGTTTTCCATTTTTCTTTGCTTTCGTATTTCTTATACGTCTTATTAATTTTTTATTCCATACCAGTTACTACCATTTTCTTATTCCATATGTCGTTGTCTGTACCTTCATACACCATACTTTCATTTTTCTTCTCTATATAGGAATTCAATTTTTTTTTGTCCATTGTTTTCGTTTTTTTTTCATATTGACTCCAATATTCTTTTTCGTATTTCGTATTCCCATTGTTTATTCATTGTTTTCAATTTTCATTTATATGCCAGTATTCTTTCATTACCCATTATCTGTTAACCATTTACGTAATTTTGTTTTAAACACGCTGATTTCTAATTCCAGTATTTCTGTAGGTAATGAATTATATAATAGCGGTACTGCACATTCCATCGTACGCTTTCCATATTTGTTAAAATAAAAAGGCACTGCATAAGTAATTCTTCTCGTTGAGTAATTGTGGTCTAGTGTGATTTTGTATTCATTGTTGTCATAGTAGGTTAGTATAGTCAGGTATTTATAGAATCCGTTTGGTGTTAGCGTTTTGGTCTTTTCTAGTAATGTTTGTTTACTCAGTAACGTTCTCAATCGTAACACAATCACATTTACGCTCCTCCCTAATTAAACATTCGCAGTTATGCATAACAATATTTACTTCTTCTGTTATCTTCATGTGCGACGTTCTGAATACTATTGTTTTAGTTTTTTCCGGGTTAGTATGTAGTTTTTAACTGTGCAACCATTTGCAAACGTTATCTAACTCTTCTTGGGTTACTTTTCGACAGGTGTTTATATCCCGACATGAATACATTAGAACAGTATCATCTGCATACATATACAATTCCGATAATTTTACGTGTTCCAATATGTCATTCATGTATATTAAAAACAGAATAGGACCCAGGTTTAGGACCCAGGTTACTCCCTTGAGGTACTCCGTGCTTAACTCTTTTTTCGTCACTAATTTCACTGTCCAGTTTCACTACATATTTCCTGTCCTTCAAATAGCTTATAAACCACTCCAATTCTTTGCCTTGGATTCCTATTTTTGCATACTTTTTATTAATATGCCGTGGTTTACTGTATCAAAAGCTTTTGATAAATCGATAAATAATCCAATTGTGTAATTATTGTGATTCATTTGGTTATTTATATAGTTTGTAACACGAGTTAAAAGTTGTTCTGTACTTTTGCCTGATTGAAATCCGTATTGGCGTTTATTAATTACTTTATTATCACGTAAGTATGCTTTTAAGTGATTAACTACGTACATTTCCAAGACTTTTTCAAGTATAGGCAAAAGACTAATAGGTCTGTAGTTGCAAAAATCTTTAGGATTGCCTTTTTTAAATATAGGTCTTATAATGGACGTTTTGAACCTTTTAGGAAAAATTGCTTGTTTCACTGAAGTATTGATGAGCTTAGATAAAGTGTGTTTAAAAATATTTATGTTATTTTTAATATCTATAACTCTTATATTGTCAATTCCTGGCGATTTATTAGGATTCATGCTCTTTACAATCTTCTCAATTACAATAGCATTACTTAGAGGAATGTAAAAGTTACAGTTTTTGACAGAGAATGCCACAACTGGTTTCATAACCACATAAGCGGCATCCAAACAGTCGAGTTATATGCCATCTGGCAATCCTTACTACTATGCAGACATGACACAAACAAGGAATATATTATTTGCAGCGACTCATTAAGTTCTATATTAGCTATTCAAAATCAAACCATCGACAAACATACCTTATTGAATATGATCAGAGAGCAGCTTTACTACTTGGAATATAATACAACGAAGAACGTCTGTCTAATGTGGGTACCGGGGCATGTTGGTATTCACGGCAACACATGTGCTGATACATCAGCAAAACATGCGGCAAATCTTCCTACAATAGACGAAATGAGCGTCTTACGATCTAAAAACATTTATTAAAAACAAAATTAAATTACAATGGCATGACACTTGGGAGAAGAAAGATGTTGCAATAAACCAACAGAGGCCGCTACTACCTACCTGGCACAATCAATTTAACCTAACTAGAAGAGAAGAAGTTATTATGACTAGACTTCGAATTGGGCACACCAATATTACACACTTACACCTACCAGGAAAATCCCCACAAGAAATATGTAGACATTGTAACAAAAAAGTAACACTAGAACATATATTTATAGACTGCCCACTATATCATGAAAATAGAGAACGTTTACTACCTAATCACCAATTAGAACGTATAGTAATCAATAACAAAGAAAGTATTAAGAAGGTCCTACGGTTTTTGAAAGAAACGAGACTGTATAACAGAATTTAGTTACAAAAACCATAGCAGTTGATGTCTTAAAGATAATAATAATAATAATAATAATAATAATAATAATAATAATAATAATAATAATAGTAAGCTGCACATTATTCTTAATAGGAATTAATCAAATGTTGGCAGTAATTAAACCGCCAATAAATAAGTGCATGTACGTAGACGACTTAATTATATTTTATGAAGATAATTCAATGGAAAATATAGAGAAGGAACTGCTGACAGGGATTGACGTTATTACAATGTACGCTATAAATAAAGGTCTGAGGTTCTCCGAAAGTAAAACCTTAGTGATACATTTTTGCAGACTGAGAACGGACCACAGGGAACCCAAACTATATCTAAATGGAGCTCTATTACCAACTGTAGGTGATCTAAAGTTACGTGGTGTTACGTTTGACAAAAAGTTATATTTTAAAAAACATACAAATAATTTAATTGTAAGGTGCAAAAGGAGACTAAATATAATAAGATGTATGAGTAGTATAAACTGGGGGGCAGAAAGACAAGTGCTTCTCCAATTATACAAAGCATTTGTATTATCTGTCATAGATTACGCCAGTGTAGTGTACTCATTGGCCAGACCTTCAACGTTAAAACCTTTAGATACAATACACACAAGTGGAATAAGAATGGCTACGGGTGCATTTAGGACGAGCCCGCTGATGTCAATTTTCGTCGACGCCGGTATCCCATCTCTAAGTATCCGTCGACAAATGCTACTCTGCAATTACTGGACAAACATTATAACAACACCGAAACACCTAAACTACACGCTATGGGAAAGCAATGAGAACATAGAAGACTTTAGGTCAAGACCAACGTGTAGTAAACCGGCAATAGCTAGAATTAAAGAGGTCTTAAACACTATGGAGATAGAAATTCCACCAGTAATGGAAAACAAACTTGAAGAAGTTCCGCCGTGGAGGACACCTGAAATAATACTAATAACAGAATTAGCAGAGACCAAAAAAGACAATCTATTTTCCAAATATAAAGCATATTTACCAATATTTACAGACGGATCAAAAACATCGTCAGGAACAGGAAGTGCTATCTTTGTGGAACAAAAACTTTACAGTTGGCCACACCACAAAAAAACAAGCGTGTATACGGCTGAATTGTACGCCATATGGAAAGCCCTTCTCCTATGCGAAACACACAAAGAATTCAAATTTATAATATGTAGTGATTCCATGAGTTCTTTACAAGCCATACAGAATGGAAAAATCGATCCTCTTCTAAACTTCATATATAAACAACTTGACACTGTGGTCAGGACCAACAAACACATACTATTTATGTGGATACGAGGACACATCGGAATACATGGAAATGTAAACGCTGATGATGCAGCAAAAGAGGCTACAAATAAAGTCGTCATTGACAACATGTACCTAACACAAAGTGACATACGAAACTATCTTAACAGCAAAAACATGCAAATGTGGAACACTATATGGGACGAGTCTGACAATGCACTACAAAGACATAAAAAATACACAAAAGCATGGAAAACTAAATATCATTTATCAAGGAGAGAAGAGGTAATAATAACGAGAGTAAGAATAGGTCATACTAACATAACTCACTCCTACTTACTTGGCAGAAGCGGTCAAACGATCTGCAGAACATGTAACGTGGTTTTAACGATCAACCACATTTTTATCCATTGTCCCTTATATAATCAAATTAGGGACCAATTAGGTTTTACGGATATAATAGTGGACATATTCAAAGACAGCAAAGAAAGCGCTTTAAAAGTGGCTGAATTCCTTAAAAAGATCAATCCATATAAGAGAATTTAAGATTAAAGTAAATTAGCAAAACGTGCAGAAGGTCATATGACCAAAGCAGTCGGTGCCTTACACAATAAAAAAAAAATAATAATAATAATAAGAAACCCATGTGGGTGCGGGGTAAGAATTGTCCCACTCCCATCCTGGAGGTCGTAAAAGGCGACCAATGGACCCACGTGTTTCGCCGTGCGTGGCGACCCTTAAGGAGGAAAAGGGGATCCTGGTAGTTGAGGGGAGCGTCTCCACCAACACACTACTTTGGTCCCAGCTTCTCTGTAGACGGGCGGTCTCCTGCTAGCCACATGAGATCAATCGGCTTGTTGGCTCTGTTATTCCTCCACTTCCTTCTCTCTTACCTTTCCTCTTAGTCTTTCTCTCTCTCTCTCACTTTATCTCTGTCCCCCTTTTCTCCTTTTCAACTTCAGTCTTCCTTCTTTGAGTCGACGTTGGCGAGTCATCTTGGTGCTGATAGGCTCTCGCGTATCATAACTGGGGTGGCTATACTTCTCAGGTATCTCTGGCGGCACACTGGAGGTTTTCCACGGTCCCTGCCGTCCCATATTGAGGCTCCGTGGAGGGTGGAGAGCTTGGGGGGTGAATTACCGTTCATTTCTTATGGATACCTTATCTTTTGAGGACCCATCCTCCGAAATGGGCGCTGAAGGTGGGCAGCGGAAAAAATCCACCACCCGAGAGAGTGGAAGCTTTCCCTCGCTCAATATGGTAAGCAGCGAAAAGGGCGAAAACTATCCCCGGTTCCTGTTCTCTCGCGTATCATTACTGGGGTGGCTATACTTCTCAGGTATCTCTGGCGGCACACTGGAGGTTTTCCACGGTCCCTGCCGTCCCATATTGAGGCTCCGTGGATGGTGCAGAGCTTGGGGGGTGACTTACCGTTCATTTCTTATGGATACCTTATCTTTTGAGGACCCATCCTCCGAAATGGGCGCTGAAGGTGGGCAGCGGAAAAAATCCACCACCCGAGAGAGTGGAAGCTTTCCCTCGCTCAATATGGTAAGCAGCGAAAAGGGGGAAAACTATCCCCGGTTCCTGTTCATCGAGAGAAAAGAAGGAGATTTCTCAAAATTGGCAAAGTGGAAGAAGTGAAAAAGGTGAAAGGAATGCTATTAATCAAAACGGTTAGCAATAAATAGTCAAGAAGAATGATGCAAGTCACGCGTTTCTGTGATTTTGAAGTGCAAATAAAACCACACGAAACATTAAATATCTCTAAAGGTGTAGTCTATTGTCGTGACCTTCTGAACTGCAGCGAAGAAGAAATCCTCGAAGGGTTGCAAGAAGAAAATGTAGTAGCTGTGAAAAGAATAAAAAAGAAAATTAATGGAAATCTTGTCGATACCCCTAATCTCATCCTTACGTTCAACTCCTTACAGCCTCCAAAAGAATAGCGCATCGGTTTATAATCTGAATGTGAGAGCGTATATCCCACCACCAATGCGATGCTACAGGTGCCAGAAGTTCGGGCATACAACTACAAGGTGTGAAGTATGTGTATGTGGAAAATCTTTACATGAAGGCAACCCATGTCAAACACCAGCCATATGTTTGAACTGTAAAGGTAATCATCCAGCAAATTCCAAAGCATGTGACACGTACAAAAAAGAACTACAAATACAGAAAATTAAGGTCACGAGAAAGATTACTTACCATGTTGCTAGGCGAATGCTGGGAACTGCAGTAACTCGACCAATTCTTATTCGAGCGTTGCGGCACGTAACACTGACCTTAATCAGCTGAGCAGTGTAATACCTGAAATAAAAATAATTATTAATGATGAAGTGAAACAACTCACCACTGACTTAATGACATACGTTAAGCAGTCGTTGCCAGGGCCTCCAACAAGTGCCATCAGTTCTTTTAGTCTGACGAACAGAGATGAAATGCAAATGGAGGTCGAATCGAGGGGTGCTAAAAGGAAAACACCTATAGAACGTAACCCATCAACGGACTCGAGTATTTTCTCTGTTGATTAAAACATTAAATGAGGCTAAAAACCAAAAGAAAAAAAAGGGTTGGCCCAAGGGTAAACCCAGAGGCACAAGTACCCAAAGGGGTACCAGTGAATAACTTCTAAATATACCTGTGATACGATCTGTGATAGTGTAAACAGTGTAAACCAAACAACTGACACTGTGATAACATCTGTGATATTAAATTGTGATATTAAACTGTGATAAACTCACAACTGAAAAGAAACATCTGTGATATCTTTTAATCCATTACGTTTGTCTATATATGTTCTTTGCATTTTGTACTTTATTTTCTGTTTTTTGTCACTGTCCTTATTTATATTCTTTATCAATGGATACATCCAAAAAAATAAATCACTCTATTATTCAATGGAATTGTAATGGATTATTAAATCGTGCAAACGAAATATCTGTTATCGTAGCAAAATGGGATCCGCTTGCTTTAGTAATACAAGAAAGTCATCTACGGGATTATCAAAACTTTAACCTGAGGCAATATGCCTGTATTAGAAAAGATGATACCTACAACCAAAGAGCCAAAGGTGGCGTAATTACATTTTAAAAAAAAAAGCCGCCACACCATGCAAATTTCCATCAAAACAGAACTACAAGCAGTAGCAATAAGAGTTGAGCTTGCCATAAAGTTAACAATTTGTAATTTGTACTTACCACCGAATAAAGAAGTATGAATTTCGTCACTAGAAAACTTGATAGAACAGTTCGATAAACCGTTAATATTGATGGGTGATTTCAATGCCTGCTCCCCACTATGGGGTAGTGATAAAACGGATACACGAGGAAAAGTAATTGAAGAACTTATTATCCGATCCAACTTAATAGCTTTGAACAATGGGGATCCTACACATTTAAGTGTAAGAGACTTGATCTTACATTAGCCACGCCTTTAATCGCAACAAAATTTGAATGGGAAGTTCTATCTGGTGAAGGAACAAGCGACCATTTCCCTATATACCTAAACATAGGAGTTGGAAAAGAGCCCACTATTGTTACAGATAGGTGGTTGACAAAAAAAGCCAATTGGGAAGTGTTCAAAAATGAAGTAGACCTACGTGTTATCCCGAATGAAATTGATGAAGCAGTAAGCCAAGTAACCGATGAAATCCTCAAAGCAGCATTCCAAAAAGCAAAAGTTGTGCTCCTGGAAAGATGGTGGAATGCTGAAATTAAAGAATTAACAGAACAAAAGAAAAAAGCATTTAACAAGTATAAAAAAAACGGCACACTAGAAAATCTGATTAACTTTAAAAGGTTAAGAGCAAAAACACGACTCAAAATTAACGAGGCAAAAGAAATATCTTGGAAGAGATATATCGCTACAATTACTCCAGAAACAGGAAACGCTGAAGTATGGAAACGGATAAAAGCGATAACAGGGTCTAGCGCAAATTATAAACTACCCACACTAAAGATTAACGATCCGCAACAAACAGCTGAAGAGTTTGCTAACCACATCCAGAGTGTAAGCAGCTCTGGAAATTACTGACAATTTTGCGGACACGTAAAGGGGATGAAGAAGAAGCGGGAGTAGACTATACAACAGGTGCATCTTACTACTATGAAGATGGAATTATCTGTCTGAGCTAAATCGGGCATTAGAAAGAAGTAGCGACACGTCTCCAGGCCCAGATCAAATAAATTACGAGATGATCAAACAACTCCCAGCACCTGAAAAAGAAAAATTATTACACTTATATAACAACATTTATAAGTCTGGAGTGTTCCCTTCAAAGTGGAAAGAATCTATCATAATTCCCATCTCCAAACCGGGAAAAGATCAAACTATCGCTAATAATTATAGGCCAATATCTTTAACATGCTGCCTCTGCAAAGTTTATGAAAAGATGATTAATTACCGCCTTATGTGGATATTAGAAAAAGAAGAACTGCTGTCCAAATTACAGATAGGATTTAAAAGAAAACACTCCTCACTAGATGCATTAGTACATTTAGAAAACGAAATCCTTGAAGCATTCAAAGATAGACAGCACTTGGTAGCAGTTGCATTTGACCTTGAAAGAGCTTACGATCTATGCTGGAGATTCGGAATACTAAAACAACTTCAGAAATGGGGATTACGCGGTAATCTACCTATCTGTATCCAGAGCTTTCTCAGTGGGAGAACTTTTAAGGTCAAAGTAGGAGCATACATGTCAGAACTACGGTCCATCGAAAACGGCATACCACAGGGATCAGTCTTAAGCGTGAGTCTGTTTGCCATCGCCATAAACCACATCCTGCAATCAAATAACAAAGAAATTAAATATGTAATATACGTCGATGACTTAACTATATGCCACCGACACAATTCTATGGACGTAATACAAAACACATTACAACAAGAAATCGACAGACTAGAGGATTTAACTTCTAAGGCAGGTTTTCATTTCGCCATAGCGAAAACACAATGCATACAATTTTGCCGTTTGAGAACGCTACACGACCACCCAAACCTTACACTACAAGGTAATCAAATAACAACTACGGATAACCTCCGCATTTTGGGAATGACGTTTGACCATAAATTGACCTGGACCAATCACATAGACCACCTAATAGACAAATGCCAAAAAACGATTAGCTTGTTAAGATGCATCTCAGACATCCGATGGGGGGCAAATAGGAATCACTAATATCACTTTACAAGACCCTAATTCTGTCTAGGCTCAATTACGGCAGTATAGTGTATTCCTCAGCAAGGCCCGGAAAACTTAAAAAATTAGATAAGATCCAACTAGTAGCTCTGCGTTTCGCCACAGGCGCGTTCCGAACCACCCCGCAACTCTCAATCCTCTGCGAATCTGGAGTAGAACCGCTGGATTTAAATAGAATGAAATACGCCATGATTTACTGTGCCATAATTAGTAGCATCCCTCATCACTTCAACCACGAATTGGTAACAAATCTAGAAATCAACAACTGTGCCGAAAAACCCACAGCAATGAAACCTCTAAGAAGTAGGGTAATAGAGTTCGCTAAGAAGAAAGATGTAGAAATGGATACTCCACTAACATGGAGCATCAGCAAATACCCCCCGTGGACAAGGGAAACGATTACAATTGATTTTCAGTTATTAGAATAAGACTTAAAGAACACACCCTTACAGGTTTATACGAACTACACAAATAACTTGTCAGATAACAACAAAGCAACAATAATTTATACCTGTGGTTTTAAGTCACACCGAAACATATTTTCCTCCATAATCGCAAACGACATACTCATCACGTGGAAAACAGACAAAAACTCAAACATGACTGAAACACATGAGCTAGCAATCTGGAAGGCGGTAGAACACATAAAAGCAATCCGCAGGAACACAAAAGAAACAATCATACTTACAAGCTCCATGTACGCATTAAATAAAATAAAAAAAAAACCCTGCTGCAGGATATAGTTACAAACAAAATACTTGACGACGTAACCTCCTTAGCAAATAATGGTGTACTGATTAAACTTGTATGGATACCAAATACAATAAATAAAGCACACGCGTATATATCGGACCCCAACAATCAAAATCACCACAATGAAATCCCTCCAACGCTAGAAACCGTAAAAAATAAAATAATCAATTCGATATCAGATATATGGGGTAACATATGGCAAAGCAATGAAAGCTACCTGAAAACAATAAAACCTACGCCCCAGAAGTGGGCAAATGTAGCCTCTTTGAACAGGAGAGATCAAGTAATCATGTGCCTCTTAAGGATAGGACATACAAACCTTACTCACTCGTACCTCCTGACTGGACAGAGTAGGCCAAAATGCGAGACATGCAATACAAGATTAACTGTAAATCACGTGCTAATAGAATGCCCAGAACTTCTAGAATTCCGCGAACGATGTCGTGTACCAGCAGATCTAAAAGAAATTCTTGAAAATAAAAAAGAGGCAATAAGAAACATACTTACCTACTGTGAATTAAGTGGAATCAAACAGTTAATCTAAAAAAAAAAAAAATAAATAAATAAAAAAATAAATAAAAAGAGAAATTACATACAGCAGATTAACAGGCTAATGACCGTAGTAGTCGATGCCTCAAAAAAAAAGAAAATAATAATGTGCAGTATATTCATCGGCCAGACCTTCTACATTAAAACCTTTGGATACAATACACAAGTGGAATAAGAATGGCTTCGGGTGCATTTAGGGCGCGGCCGCTGCTGTCAATTTTGGTCGACGCCGGTATCCCATCTCTAAGTATCCGTAGACCAATACCTCTCTGCAATTACTGGATAAATATCATAACACCAAAACTACACATTATGGGATAGCAATGAGAACATAGAAGACTTTAGGTCAAGACCAACGTGTAGTAAACCGGCAATAGCTAGTATTAAAGACGTCCTAAACACTGTGGAGATAGAAATACCGCCATTAATGGAAAACAAACACGAAAAAGTTCCACCATGCAGGATACCTGAAATAATACTAATAACAAAATTAGAAGAGTCCAAAAAAGACAATCTATTTTCCAAATATAAAGCATATTTACCAATATTTACAAATCTTCAGGAACAGGAAGTACTATCTTCGTAGAACAAAAATTTTACAGTTGGTCACATCACAATAAAACAAGCGTGTATACGGCTGAATTGTACACTATATGGCAAGCCCTCTTTCTATGCGAAACCCAAATTTATAATATGTAGTGATTCCATAAGTTCTTTACAAGCCGTACAGAACGGAAAAGTCGATCCTCTGCTAAACTACATATATAAACAATTAGACACCCTGGCAGGAGCAACAAACACAAACTATTTATGTGAATACCATGGCACATCGGAATACATGGAAATGTAAATGCTGATGATGCAACAAATAAAGTCGTCATTGACAACATTAGCTAACACAAAGTGACATACGAGACTATCTCAACAGCAAAAACATGCAAATGTGGAATATACGCATACTCTCGAACTTTTCAAAAATATTTTAAATTTGTATTTATCTTAACTCGCTAATAAATTAAAGCCATACATTTCCTCCCTTTCTCGAAAATTATTTGTCAAATCGTTTGAAGTTTGTTTCCTATGATAATTTTCGATCTGAAAATTATGTTCCGTAAAGGCCCAACTTAGGGCCTTTCTTGCTTTTATTATTTATTGATGTATATTTCGAGTCATCAATTAGTTTTACAGACGACCTACAAATACAATCTTCTCTTAATAATTTTAAATGCAAGATCGTTAGTTATAGTCCGTAAAATGAATGATGCGAATTTCGGCTTAGCGCTTTATTTGGCGTGCACACTCGTAGTTTGTATCTATTTCGTTCTAACACACAATATTTGGAAATAGAGAGAATGGAATGCTACATTATCGTCGCTGCAGGTGGTGAATTAAGACGGACACTGTACGTTTAAAACATCTGTATTTGTGTCATGTGTGTTAGAGGGAGATAGTAATATTTGTTTTAGGCGCCCCTTTAAAGACTAAATTGCTGTTGTAATCCTTTGACAGTGGTATTCAAAAATTTATTTCGCGTGTTTGTAACTAACAACTACTGAAATATGTTATATTCCTTCAATTTATAAAAAAAATTTAAACGTAATTGAAAATATAATTTATTTTCATAGAAAAAACTGGAATTCAATTATATTATTAAATTGAATACAACATGGCAAATAATTTTCGTGGTATTTTTCAACTACAAAAGTACCTTATAATTAACTACTTTCTAAATAAGTCCATTAAAGAATGTAGGGTCATTAATATATCATTATTTTAGACAATGGAGTAATGTCTACAGATTTCAAATTTTCGTTAGTACTGTTTGTATATTATTGTTGTAACAATCGTAAAATGCCAGAAAAGTTTTTAAATGAATGTTGCGATGAACTCGTGTTTAATGTGTATGAGTATTTTGTCGCGAAAAAGATAATGTTGGTCCTCAGTGTAATGTTGACGTAGTGAACAAAGGAACCGCAGAAGCTTTATAAATTAGCTTCTGTACGTTACACAAAATCGTCGAGAGTAAAAAGCGGAACATTCAGTTGACAAAAACTATCAGAAAACCACGAACTAAGTGTAACAGTGATGATATACAGGAAGGGCTAAAACATACCATAAGAGACAATTTATGACATGTATTCCCAAAAGAAAGTGGTTGCATTGAAGTCAATTAGTAATATATCACAAGAAAAAGGGTTACTGATAGCATCTAGACCAACCATAAGTAAGATTTTACATAGTAATGGATTTAAATATAAACAAGACTGTAATCACAGAGAACTTCTTATGTAAATATTAAATTCTTCTAATTAAAACTGCATATTAAACTACATGCTTATTTACAGTTATTACTTGTGGTTTTCATTTATTGCAAAAACACTGAAATTTAAAATTACAAATGGTTTGAACAAAATTAAATTATTTGCATACGTATTTAAAGACTGCTACATTGTGTAAAATAATGATATATTAATGATCCACATTCTTTAATGCAGTTATTTAGAAAGTAGTTCATTATAAGGTAATTTGGTTTATAAGAATAAATTATATTATTATTTTTTCAATTACGTTTTAATTTCTTTGTATATTGAAGGAATATAACATATTTACCTGTTAGTTACAAACACGCGATATAAACTTTTGAAAACCACTGTCAAAGGATTACAACAGACAATTTAGTCTTTAAAGAGACGCCTAAAACACGTATTACCATCTCCTTCTAACACACTTGGCACAAATACAAATGTTTAAACGTATAGTCACTCACTACCAGCATCAACTTAACCGTTTTCATCTTGATCGGTTATATAGTTTATTAACAAGTAAAACAGCTAATACCCTGATGCTGCTTCATAATAATACTCATTCGATTGTAATTATGCTTTAAAAAATACAGGTTTGCAGTTTATTTACCGCTATTATTATTACACGGATATGGAATTATTTTTAAAATTACCTAATTTCCCCACACTACCTTGAAATACTACATAGACTTTCAATTCTTCTTCATCTCGAAAGCTGTACCGCATACATCTTTCTTGAGATTATCCAATTCCGGATCAGTAGCATGTTTTCTAATGCACAAGACAGCATCTTCAACACAGTGGTGTATAAGCCGAAAAAATGTCTTGTGTCTTTTTCTTCTTTAAGCTTTACCTCTATAC
>JARFJB010002447.1:335000-350394 GCA_036346205.1 Vesta saturnalis | reverse complement strand
ACAAGTTCAACACGTTCTTACATCATTCCAGAAGTTCACGCTCTTGGTCTCTTTATCCATTCACCGGTAATGCAATGAGAAAAATTCTTCGAAACTCCACTATCATTCTAAATATTACCGGGGATACCAATTCGTACTTATAACACATCTTTTGCTCTTTCACCACGATCACCCCAACTCCTTTAGCGACCTTCAGCCTCAACTCAGACCACAGTACTGGGCTGCCATCCTCCATCTCCACAGCATCCTTTCCTTCGCGCTTTATCTCCGATACACAAGAATATCCTTGCCTTTCAGTCCTTTTCGCAATTAAAAAATTCTTGACCTGACATTTCACGTACCAACTCGCCATTCATCACAGTCTGTTTTCCTGATTTTAGCCAGGTCAAACGAGGTAATTGCATTGTTATTTTAGTAATTCATCAGCAGACCGTTACTAGCCAAATCTGCCTCGGCATGTACTAAGGTGTCGCCTTACTACCGGACTGTTATTTGCCTACTATCCCGACAAGAAATGTAAGAAGTAGGACAGAGATAAATTATATAATAATATAGAGTGTATTTACTGTATGAATATATTTTACTTTCTGAATTCTCAATCACACAAAATTAGACGTCCCAACGCGATTCTTAGTTCCGTTTTGAGTATCTGCGCTTTTAGTTTACTTTACGATTATATGAGTTTTAACAATCGTTAAAAGGAACCGTGTTTTTCGTGGAACCTCAATGTTATAGCAATCCAAACAATTTTACGTTTCTTTAGAGCATTTCACTGTCATTCAATAGTATTTAATAAAATGTAAGCATAATGTATGATCTTGATGTTTACCCGTCCTCCATTCAGAAGTAGCGACAATTTTGCTGATGCACTGACAGATTTTTCGGAATTTGCTATACTAATCGCTCATAGCTATCAAAAGGTTTATTTTAAATCTGTTCACATCTATATGAATGTAATAAATTCATTGGTAAAACGGTTACGCGAATGACTTTATACCCTAAAAACGTGGTCCACGGTGCCACTTGTTCATAACTGCATGTAAAAAGATCTTGTTTTAATTAAATAAACAAAATATTGTATTCACACACGCAACACAGTTTTAAAAAACAACACACACAAAACACACAAAACAAAAACACACACACACAACACACACACACACACACACACACACACACACACACACATAACATAATATAACACACATCAAAAAAAACAAAAAAAACACACACAACACACAATTTTCACAAAAAATAATATTAAAACCCAAAAACAAAACAACAACAAAAAATATTTTTATTAATTTATTACAACACACATAATACACATTTATATTACATACACAACCAACACACACACACAAATAACATACACACACACACACACACACACACACACAAACACACACACACACACACACACACAAACAAAAAAACAACACAACATAACAACAACAAACAAAAAAAAAAAAAAACAAAAAATAAAAAAAAAAAAAAAAATAAAAAAAAACAACAACACAACACAAACAACACAACAACACACAACACACACAACACACATAAACACACAACACAACACAACACACACACACAACACACACACACACACACAACACACAACAAACAAAAAAAAACAACACACACACACACAAACAACACAAACACACACACACACACACACACAAAAACAAACACACACAAACAACACAAACACACAAAACACAACACACACACAAACAAAAAACACACACACACACACACACCACACACACACACACACACACACACACACACACACACACACACACACACACACACACACACACACACACACACACACACACACACAAAAAACACACACACACACACACACACACACACACAAAAACACACACACACAAAAAAACACACACACACAACACAACACAACACACACACACACACACATACACACAAACAACACACACACACCACACACACACACACACAACACACACACACACACACACACACACACACACACACACACACACACACACACACACAAAACACACACACAACACACACACACACACACACACACACACACACACACACACACACACACACACACACCACACACACACACACACACACACACACATGTTTGAGTATTTAGTTTATTTTACGATTATATGAGTTTTAAAATCGTTAAAAGGAACCGTGTTTTTAGAACTCAATGCTATAGTAATCCCAAAATACTTACGTTTTTTCTATGAGCCATTTCACACGTTACTAAAGTTCTACTGGTTCGATTTTTGTTTGTTTATTATTAATATTCAAATTTAGGAACTTATTGATTTAGAAATTATTGTAATTACAAAATGTACGTGTTTGAGTTAAAACCTAGATAAAATGTGTCTTTTTCGTTTACCTTAAGATTAAATTACAATTGATTGTTTTTTTACTAAATTCAAATGTGAAATTTTAAAACCAGAAAGCCAGGAAGATCTTCCAGAGTGACGCTTTATCATTGTAAAAGAAAATTGACATATTGCCTAACTGTTAGCCGTCTTGTTAATGACGTCCAAACGGTGATTGTTAGTTTACCTTTCGTAATCCATAATTATAATTGCCACTGACGCTTAATTTGAAAATTATTTTAGACCCGTGTTTATAGATATCCTTTGTCATATCATTGTTTAGTCAAAGGATTTCTTATGGTATAAATTACTAAGGGTAAAATTTAATTTTTTTTATTTGTATGTTTAGTTTATCACTAGGTGTAATTGACAAGTTCATTCATTCAGGTTACGCTCAATATACTATTTGCCTTTATTGTCTTGATTTATTCTTAGGTGTACCGTGGTGAGTGGTAAGTAACCTTTTTATAGCTATTTGTCACCCTGTTTCTTGGGCGGAGCAGCCAATCTTAATTGTTGGGCCTTTATGTTGTAAGCTTCTGGCGCCTTTATCCGTGTGTTTCTATTTAACTGACCCTCGACCCAACCGCCGAGTTCTGAAGAATCGTGTTACCATGCAAAAGTTTTTCCTTTAATTATATGGTTATTTATTTTTTTTTCCTTTGGTACAACATGACCCCAATCCCATAAAACCCTCGTTTTATCCGAAAATAATGTTAAAGAGATTCGTCGGAAATTATTGTAATTTTATACAACTGGTTAAAATTTACCTGGAAGGTTATTGTAAATTTAAAATTTAAAATGTTAAACTAAAAACATGGTTATTTTATTTTTGTTCCTATGGTAAAACCCCTATTAAAAAATTTTAAAAACCCTGATTTTACGGATTTGTAAAATTAAAAGGTTAAAGAAAAGACCAAACAAATTTTTTTATCTAGTTTTCCCCGTACATTTTTTGTTATTTCAATAATTTTAAAATAATAAATCTAATTTGAATATTTAATAATTAAAAAACAAAAATCCGGAAACCCAGTAGAACTTGTTAATTGGAAAGGCCAAAAAAAGGCTAAAAGTAATTTTTGAATTACAATAATTTCTAAAAAAAAGTTCTAAATTTAAAATAAACAAACAAAACGAACCATAAACTTTGTTGTGTTTCCTTTTTGGGTTCGCTTGGGTTCTGCCGGTTCCTTTTCGTTGTTTCATATAAATCTTCCCTTTGGGGGCTTCCCGTGGTGGTGTGCGTGTGTGGGCGGCGGTGCGGTGCGGTGCGTGGGCGTGGTGCGTGCGTCCCGGGGGCGTGGGCGGGGTGCGGCGTGTGCGTGCGGGGTTTGCTGTGCGGGGGGTGCGTGGCGTGGTTGCGTGTGCGTGCGTGGCGTGCGTGTGCGTGCGTGGTGTGCGTGGTGTGCTGTGCGTGTGTGCGTGTGCGTGTGTGTGGTGGCGTGTGCGTGCGCGTGGTGCGTGCGTGTGCGTGTGGTGCGTGTGGTGTGGTGTGCGTGTGTGCGTGTGGTGCGTGTGCGGTGTGTGCGTGTGTCGTGTGGTGTGCGTGTGTGTGCGTGTGCGTGTGCGTGTGGTGTGTGCGTGTGCGTGTGTGTGTGTGTGTGTGCGTGGTGTGCGTGCGTGTGGTGCGTGTGCGTGCGTGTGCGTGTGTGGTGCGTGGTGGTGGTGTGCGTGCGGTGTGTGCGTGTGCGTGCGTGTGTGGTGGTGTGCGTGTGCGTGTGGCGTGGTGCGTGGTGCGTGTGCGTGTGGCGTGGTGCGTGTGCGTGTGCGTGTGCGTGCGTGCGTGCGTGTGCGTGCGTGGTGTGCGTGTGGTGTGCGTGTGCGGTGGTGCGTGTGCGTGTGCGTGTGTGCGTGTGCTGTGTGTGTGTGCGTGTGCGTGTGCGTGTGTCGTTTTGCGTGTGGTGCGCCCGCGCGTCCGCGTGTCCGCGTGTCCGGTGTCGTGCGGTGCGTGCGCGTGTGCGTGCGTGGTGCGTGTGGTGTGTGGTTAAACCCAACCATCAAACAAATCAATCAAGCGAAAAGGTCGTGAAAAGAACTTGAACATCACATTTCCATTTTCGGGGACAGCCCAACTTTGCGTAATTAGCTAATTGAGTTTTAGATGTACTTGAATAGTGAAAGGTTGTTATTGTGGTTACATAATTTGACAAATACCGGAGGCCCTAAGTACTTTTATATTATTCAGTTATAAACAAGCCACGGAAATTGAGTGTTCTGTGAGTGTGACCGTGTCAATGCGTTCTCCCAATGCAATTATCAGCAGAAACCACGGTAAGTGATCATTTTTATTTTAACCCTAACATATTTTATTTACTTTATTTAATTGTTAAGTTTGGTTATACCTGTTGTTGTATAGCTATTTTTTACTGCTTTAGTTAAAACGTATTTTTATCACTGTATGCAAACTCAACAATAGTGTTACACGCTAATTTGACTGACGTTATTGTTATTATGGTTGGCTAATGATAATGCGTTGTAAAATAAAAACACAGAGGCCTATAGTTGTCTTTGCAATGAAACCGGTGTTAGTTTCAAATCACATGTTATTACCAAATTGTAAATGAAAGTCAACTTGTTTATTTACCTGAGAGGTTTTCAAAACGAAATAGTGCGTTCAAACCTGTTTATAAAATCTAGGTTTTAGTCAGAGGTATTTCCGAATTTGAGTGATATTATTATTATTATTATTATGACTGTCTAATTATAGTGATAAGCGTAGTGTAAAAAAACACAGGGTCCTATAGCTGCCTTACGAAATGAAATGGTGTTAGTTTCAAATCATGTGTATTATCAAAATTGAAAATGGAGGTTAGCTTTTATTTGCCTCGGGCATTTATCCATTTTCAAAAACGAAATAGTGGTTCAAGCTTGCTTATAAATCTAGGGCCCTTTTGGCAGAGGTATTTACAATAAGGCATTCCTTGCATGTAAAATAATATAGTGTTCTGATTTCGAGTTTGGTTATAACCTTTATTGTATGGGTATTTTTATCAGTATAACTGTGAAACGTATTTTTAGCACTGTATGCAAAACGCGGTAATAGTGTTACATGCTAATTTGGTGTTTGTATATTGACATTAATGCCGAAGGCTATCTCATGTATTTTTGAATTTTGATTGATTTTAAAAGCTGTAAGTTACCAGATTTTTTTTGAATTGTAGCTGATTTTGCAACCTGTAAGTTATGATTTGATTGATTGAATTGATTTGCGGATGATCGACTGTTTTCCCCACCTGTGCCCTCACGTTTAGGAGTACCAGCTCTGAGTGTCGGTTAGCCTTATCTTCAAAGTAAGCGGTCGCTCATAGGAGGTATATACAGTGGGAGAATCGTTACCTGAAGGTTATGAAGAATTGTTAGCCAGCTTCTTGTTTGATTTGATCGAGATTGATTGATTTGATTGCTATGGCTAATTGCTTTGATTAATTGTGATTGATCTGATTGTTTGATTTGATCTAGAATGATTTTTATTTCCAATAACGCCAGACCATACTACAGAAAACATTCATTAGTTTTAAATCTCAAAATAGTTTATTTATAATAAATGATTAAAACCCTTTATCTTTTTATAAACAGCTTAATAACGACTTAGGACGTTCAGGCTTGCATATAAATCTAAGGGCCTTTTGACAGAGTGTTTCCATTAAGGCAGATTTGTATGTAAAATATTTTAATTAGCATTTTTCCATTTCCAATAACGCCAGCCCTTATTACAGAAAACTTCTTAGTTTTAAATCCAAAATAGTATTACTTATAATAATTGATTAAAACCCTTTTATTTTTTATTTATAAATTTAATTATGACTCATAATTAAAACCAAAATATATTGTGTAACAGTGTGCTGAGACCCAGATGCATACGCCCTACCTTAAAAGTTAGTGTTAGACCCCTTATCTCAAATTTCCCATAATTACAGTGATCTGTATTTTAAAATATACCGCTAGGTGGAGCCACAAACAGAATACATTCATTAGTCTATACACAACTAAACGGCGCCACAAACAATTCAATTTTCAAAAACCTGATACTTTTAGAACAATCAGATACCACAACCGATTCAACATATCTGTCTTAAATTATTAGAATACATATCAATTTCTCCATAAACTGTAGATTTCACCTAGAAACAGAATGGGTGAAGCCTCGAGAGCAAGTGTAAGCCCTACACCTGTCTTACAAGTTAGCCTTAGGGCCCATTAGAATACAATTTCCCTCCAAGGGAAGACCCGAACAAGTTCCGATCACGACAAGGAGGGGCAAGGCCTATACATATCGTGGTAGAAAGGCCCTTATTAGAATACAAATTCAAATTCCCCAATAGCAAAACCAGTCCATAACTACTAGATGGCGCCACAAACAAATAAAATTTTGGGCAAGGGGATAAGACCCGAAAGCAGTACCGAAGGCCTATACATGTCTTACAAGTTAGAATTAGGACCCTTATTAGAATAAAATAAATTTGTCATAACCAAGCAGAAATGCAGAATTTAAACAAATTCAAATTTTCCGCCAATGGGACATCGACAAGGACCAAGTTGTGAAGACCTATACCTGTCTTACAAGTTAGCATTAGGCCCTTATTAGAATACAATTCAAATTTCCGCCAGGGGAAGGCCAGAGAAGTTTGAAGCCCTATATCTGTCTTACAAGTTAGCATTAGGGCTCCTTCTTAGAATACATATTCAAATTTATCACCATAACCTGTAGAGACTTAAATACAATTAGAGACAAGGGCAAGCCCCGAGGGAAGTTGAAGCCCTGTAACTGTCTTAAAAGTTAATTAGGCCCCTTATTAGAATACATATTTAAATTCCCCTCCATAACCTGAGAAAATACAAATTTAGATCAAGGGGAAGCCCGAGAGCAATTGAACCCCTACACTGTCTTACAAGTTAGCATTAGGCCCTTATTAGAATACAAATTCAAATTTCGCCAAGGGATCACGACAATGGACGAAGAATGCAAAGGGCCTCAATAAACATGGTCGACAAGTTTCCTGTAACCAATCAGAAACCATGGAGTTCATACACCAATCTACATAGGGCTAAACCCAAATAGTGAAAATGTCACGTGACCATCCCACAGTTGCACCAAACACTGGGTGTACTAGTGAAAAGGCCTTAATTACGGGTGAAAATACCACCAAAGGGTTGAAAATTTCGCAAAGAAGTCGGTTACCCTCAAAGGGCACATTAGAGTTAAAATGCCCTCAAGTGTTAAAATCTCTACTGAAAACTCCCTAAAAGAAAACATAAGGTTAATTAGGGATAAAAATTAACACCAAGGGTTGAAAATTCCATGTATTGAAAACGACCCCGAAAAGAAGCCATGGGGTGGGAAATGGCCACGTCTGCGCTGACATAATCCAAACTGATGACGTAGACCAAACTATTACATTCTACTCGTAAAAATTGTTTTAACACGGAAAGTGTCTTTCCGCACGCGACCGCAAACACCACTTCGCATGGTTCGGAGAAGTTGGTAGCGGCGAAAAGTCACTTTCCGACATTAGAAAATAACCATAAAATGTGTCCACATAAATTCAGTTACAGAGACAAGGTAAGTCCACAAAGAACTAGTTACATTCATTAAATGTATCCCACAAAGTATGTACAGTCACGTTATTGTGTCCACCAAAACCAGTTACATTCACAAAGTGTATTAATCAAATGTTTCAATAGAAAACCGCATCACATGGTAATCAAACTAGTTACATCACAAATGTGTTAAATCAGTATAATTGAAAACCGCTTAGAAGCCAGTACATGGCAACTATACTTAGGTACATAGGTATTAATTCTTGAAACCTTACACAGTGAATAGTAATGGACAAGTGTGGACATTTTTCCGATAGAGCAAGAACCACTGTACGAGAAAAAATAGGCAAAGGTGGAACGTTGTATGTCCACAAGGTCGTGAACTCCCACTAATACAATTATATTCGGTGACCATCCCTCAATGTCGAGCTACGCGCGCACGTACACACGCACAAAAACGCTCACGGTACGCTTTCGCTCACGTTAACGTTCACGCACAACCCATGTACACACAGCGCACATACCCAGGCCACACCCACGCATCACGCACCGCTCACCCACGAACGCACTCACAATACGCCACAACCCAAAGGCACACATGCGAGCGCCCGCCCAGTTCCAGCCCACCAACCCACACATCCGCCCACCACAAATCTTCATTGTTACACTATCTAACTTATTACTCCACTGAAAATAAGTAGTAGCAAAAACTTATGAAAAGGTTTTATAAGTTTTGAAAAATATGATTAATATGTTCAATAGTTTTTAAAGAATTTTTTCTAAAAAGTGAAACAAAATCATTTTTTGAATAACGTCGGCAGAATTTTTAACGTAATGGGAAGTGTTACCTATAAGTAAGATATTAAGACATAAAATGTTTTGCAATATTCTATGTAGAAGAAACAATTGCACTGTACGCGAAAAATAGGTAAAATTGGGGATGTGTGTATGTGCACACAAGTCGTTAACTCACACTAATGCCACACGCAACTCAACACGCAGACACGCACGCGCACGCTCACGCCACGCGTATGCGCAGCGCAAAAAGCTAAGTATATATTTTAAATATATGTAATAATGGTGAAAGTCTACATTTTTAACTACCCATCATGTTTGCTTTTAACAACCAATTATGAAGGTGAAGTCAATCTACCGCTCTAAACGTAGGCATGGTAGATTGATAAAAAAGACTGATGAACGAAAACTAACAAAGATTAAGTACTGGTGTAACTTGAAATCTTTAGTTTACAACAACAACAGAGACTATTTACCACTTGATCACATCGATTATGTTTTAATTTTATTTTTAGATAGACCCATATTTATTTTACTTCCGACATTTGCATTCATTTATTTGAATGAGCTTGAAAAACAAGTATTGCATTAGATCGGTTGTAAAATTTATTTATTTCCGAGTTTTAGGTAGTATCTGATAATTAAAATTTAAAATTCCATATACATGCTGTCATAACACTCTGGTGCTGTCAACATATTTGTGATATGAGTTTGCAAGAATATTTGACATCGAGTCAGATTAATCAGGTCGGATGAAAGTTATTTCTTAAAATTAAAGTGTTCTTATAAATATCACATAATAAAATTACTGTTGATAATTTTATATTTATTATTCTTACTATAAATTGCTGAAGTAATAACTATGCACATAAAATAGTTCATTGATAAACAAAAGCAATAAAAATTACAATTAAATTATAACTGACAGTATAAAAACACGTAACCATTATATCTGGTTACGGATATTTTCAACAGTACATCTTATACTAATTTATTTTGTATATGTATCGTATAAAATACTGTTTCTTGAAAACTATATGGTATTTACCATAACATACCAATGTGGAATTTTTTCAAAATCATGACTTAAAAAATATATACGCTATTCAAATCACCAGCCGTTGTACGTCATAGCTTAAAACGTACTAAATCAATGATGGGGTAATCAGGGTTGTCATGTACGTGTTGTCAGCCTGATTGCTTATATCGTATTTTTGGTTAAGGCGTACCGGTGAATTTAACAAAGTGAACAAATTTGACGTGAACATGGAGATGTTTATGAGTTTATATTCGCACTACGTTTTGAGTTGTAAATACGTACTGCAAAGTGTGCCACAAGGATTAAATATGGTTGCTAACCCTACACGATTAATTACTTTCAGTACCAACTGTACTTACGATGATGACATTTCGGCTTAATGCAAATTTTATTAAAGTATTGGTATACGATTAATGACGTGCAACGGCTGGTGACTTGAATAAGGTATAATCCTTTTGTGTTTTTAAATTGTTATTTTTAAGATGAATCATTATTATAGAAATATACATATAATGTTATACAATGTATCTTATAAATACACGGTTTAGAATCCAAAAAGGTAAGTATCTACTTGTGATTATGAGTTTAAATCTAGAGAATCCACATTTTTATATTTTATAAAAATTATATCTTGTTATTAAAATTTACATTAAATTATATTACTTACATAAATTTTTGCACCACCATGGCGATTGGATAGAAGATTGAAAAATCGATTCCTCAATCAACGATAGAAGTAATCATGAATGCATAGGGTTACATTGTTTACATGGTGTTTTCATACGATGGATGTACAGTATTTAATGTCCCTAGCACAGAATACAACTTTATTTTTCAACATAATCTCATTGAACGTGAAGACACTTACTCCACCTATGAAATAAATGAAAATCACTGCGAGCTAAGTCAGGGAGTAGGCTGGATGCTCCATAACTTCAAACTCACTGTGATGAATTGCATTAAAGAAATAAGGCTCTTATGAACTAGGGCGTTGTATTGATGAAACAGAATTCCGCGTGACAGTTTTCCTCTTTTTTTCTTTAATGTAATAACGAAGTTTTGTAAATAATGCTGCACAATACTGACTAGTGATTGTGTGGCTATGTTCTAAAAAATCTAGTAGTAAAATCCTTAGACACCCCAAAGAACTGTAGCCATTATCTAGCCCGCTGAAGCCTGTACAGGGTGTCCTATTTTCGATGTAATTGGGGGTTTAGGTATTTCCCAAATAAATAGAGTAAAATCATGGTCGGGACCGTTGGACCGATTTTTGAAACAAATTTAATAATCTAAAGAACATTTCAATACCTCGACTCGTTTGGGAAATATAGGGTGTTTTCGTTTTATGCCGTTTTTTAAAATCCCGTAACTTTTGTGAATATTTAAAATTTTGGTAAAACATCTTTTGTGCCTTTTTTATGTGCAATTTAGTGGCATACGATTTTGTTCTAACTTATTTGTTTCCGAGTTACAGACCAAATTCATTTTTTAATGGTAACCATAGTTGGCATGACTCCATTAATTAGAGATTTCTTTTATTTCTGAAAATATATAGTTTCATATTTATCTCGGTAAATAAGAAAATTATAAACGATTTAACTGTAAAACGTTTTTTATCGCTGTATGAAAACTCGACAATAGTGAACACGTTAATTTGCATATTATTAATTTTATGGTGTCTAATGATAATGATGAGCGTGGATAAATTAAACAGCCTATAGCTGCTTTACAAAATGAAATCAGGTAGTTTCAAAAGTTGTGTATTATCAAAATTGTAAATGAAAGTAGTTTATTTACCCACGTGGTATTTGTCCGTTTTCAAAAACGAAATAGTGAGTTCGAGCTTGTTTATAAATCTAGTGCCATTTTCATTAGAAGTATTTCCGGATTTGAGTGATATTATTATGGCTGTCTAATGATAATGATAAGCGTTGTGTAAAATAAAACACAGACTCCTACAGCTGCCTTACGAAACAAAATCGGTGTTATTCCCATTCATACATTGTGTTATCAAATTGAAAATAGAAGTCAGCTTGTTTGTTTATCCCCACGGCAATTGTCCATTTTCAAAATGAAAGTATTCAGTCATGTGTATAAATCTAAAGACCCTTTTGCCAGAGGAATTTCCGCCAAGACTTTCTTTGTATGTAAAATAATGTAGTGGCGTGATTTCGGGTTATATATTTGTTGTTTATAGGCATTTTAAACTGATTTAAATGTAAAACGTATTTTAGCACTGTACTTAAAACCCTGCAATAGTGTTACAAACTAATTTGATGCTTGTATATTGACAGCAATGCGAAGGCTACCTCATGTATTTTGAAATTTGGTCTTAGCAAGCTGTAAGTTAAGCCAAACCAGTAATTTTCAATTTTGTTGCAAGTTATGATTTGATTGATTGAGATTGATTTGCGGATGATGGACTGTTTCAACACCGGTGCCCTCATGTTTAGGGAGAGTACCGGCTCTGAGTGTTGATTAACCTTATCTACAAAGTAAGCGATCGCTCATATGGGCTAGGTATACAGGATGAACCGAATTTAATTTGCGTATACAGAGATATCGAAAACCGTAATAGATAGAGTATCGGTTAAATGAGAAATAAGTTTCGTAATTTGTTGGGTAGTATACATAAAGAAGTTTGTTTTTTCCGACTAGTTCCGGAGATATTGACAAAATCCGAAAATGCTCATTTTCGTTTTGTAAGACTAGCGTTGTTATTAAAACAGATATAAAAAAATTACTCTAAACTTTTTTTTAAATAAAATTTACTACAACTTGCCATGCCAAACATTTCAATACGACGTTTTGTCTTTTCAGGACCACCTCAACAATATTTTTTTAAATACGGACCTGGATTTTTACTACAATTTTTTGTAAGGTTCTTATAGCTTAATACAATGATATAAAATTTGACTATTCTACTAGTTTCGTCTGTGAAATTTCATCATCTTTATGGTTTCTTACTGAAATGAATTAAATCTTTACTACATTTCTTTGTAGGTTTTCTATAATCTTAATACACTGCTATGGCATTCCTAACCATACACATTTCATCTATGATCATCATCTATAAGCCTTTAAATCAGTATTTATAAAAATAATGATAATGAACAAATGTGATATTTTAAGACTGACCTATAAGTAGCAAATAAAATTAGATTATTTTAAAACCAGCTATGAACGTTGCTCAAAATTAAATCCATTCTGTTGAATACAGACTGTAGGTACAGTCTGTACCCACTGTATTTCGTTTCGTCCATAAAAATCATCTTTTTTTATGCGCCAGTTTCTTTTTATTAAAATAATTTGAATAATTTTAAATCTTCAAATAAGTAAGAATGAAAAATAATAATTAACTGCACATGTGTTTGTTTAAATATCTATTTCTGTAACTGCACATGCGTTTGTTTAAATATCTATTTCTGTAACTGCACATGTGTTTGTTTAAATATCTATTTCTGTAACAATCGTGTTGGCCGTGCATGTCATGAATAGTACTTTTGTCACACCGTTTATTTATCTGTCAAATGTAGTGGCGGTTGCTAGCTATTTCATTTACTTTTTAATTTGAAATTATATAAAAGTTAAACAATATGGTTCGTTACACTGACAGAGAAAAGAAAGATATGTACGATGTGTACCTAAAATGCCATAGCAATGAAACACATGCTTAGAGATATTTGGAATTATATCCAGGAAGACAGCAGCCATGTAAACGATTACTTAAATGTATCGAAAACTATGCACATGTAGCAGTATTAAAAGGAGGCGAACAAAATATCAGGTTAAGGATACGGCTAATGAAGTTAATGTTCTAGCTCAAATTCACATTAAGCCTGAAAATTCGGCAAGAAGAATAGGTAGAGAATGTGGAGTAGCAATGTCGACGGTAACAAGAATTTTAAAAAGCACAAATACCACGGTTATAAATTTCAAAAGTTCAAAATTACCGCAGGAGGCTCAGACAAAATGGTATTTTGTCGTTGGTACGTTGCGTAATGATCGTTACTTCAACAAAAGATATTATGGACTGATGAAAGTACCTTTACCAATAGTGGAATATTTAATCCCGAAATAAGCATTTTATGCTCACATAACCCTCATTTAACAAGAAGTTAGGCCACAGGTACGTTTTTCACAAAATGTGTGGTGTGATTTATTTAATAATCGGAGTATTGGATCAATATTCTTGGAAGGAATTTACACCAGGTGCGCTATTTAGAACTGTTGGAGGAAGTATTCGATGAGCTTCCTGAAATAAGAATAAACCTTCAGTATTTCATGCATGATGGCTGTGGTGGCACAATGCCAGAGTTGTTGTACAACATCTTAATCAACATTTTGGAGCCAATTGGATTGGTGCCAATGGACCAACACGATGGCCTCCTCGATCCCCCTGCCTTAATCCCGTAGATTAGTTTGTATGGGGTTTCGTAAAGAACGATATCTACGGCATAGATATGCCAAATAATGTCCAAGAACTTCGTCAACGAATACGAGATGCATTTCAAAATTACACCCGAAATGGTGGATGCAGCGACATCAAACATGTCAAGGAGGATTGAACTATGTTAAGAATGGATTTCATTTTGAGCAACTTTCATAGCTGGTTTTAAAAATACTCTAATTTTATGTGCTACTGTTAGGTCAGTCTTAAAATATCACATTTGTTCATTATCATTAGATGTAAAAATAAACTGTTAAATTTTGTGATTATCATTATTTTTATAAATACTGATTTAAGGACTATTACAAAAGGCTTATAGATGATGTTCATGGATGAAATATGTATGGTTAGGAATGCCATAGCAGTGCATTAAGATTATCAAAACCTACAAAGAAATGTAGTAAAAATTTAATTCATTTCAGAAAAGAAACCATAAAGATGATGATTTTTCACAGACGAGACGTAGAATAGTCAAGAATTTTATATCATTATATTAAGCTATAAGAACCTTACAAAAATTGTAGTAAAAATCCAGGTCCGTATTTAAAAATATTGTTGAGGGTGGTCCTGAAAAGACAAAACGTCGTATTGAAATGTTTGGTATGGCAAGTTGTAGTAAATTTTATTTAAAAAAAAGTTTAGAGTAATTTTTGATATCTGTTATAATAACAACGCTAGTCTTACAAAACGAAAATGAGCATTTTCGAATTTTGTCGAATATCTCTGGAACTAGTCGGAAAAAACAAACTTTTTATACTCAATTACGAAACTTATTTCTCATTTAACCGATACTCTATCTATTACGGTTTTCGATATCTCTGTATACGCAAATTAAATTCGGTTCACCCTGGATACAGTGGAAGAATGGTTACCTGAAGGTTAGCTCAGCTTCTTGTTAGATTTGATTGAGGTTGATTGATTTGACTGATTCGGTTAAATGCTTTTGATTGGTCTAATTGTTTGATTTTTCTATTTTCAATAACGCCAGCCCCTATTACAGGAAGCATTAATTAGTTTTACGCTAACAAATTCAAATTATGAGCTCTGAGGCCATGACCAGGGGCGAAGGCTCGAGAGCAAGTTGTGAAGCTCTATTCCTGTCTTATAAGTTAGCATTAAGCCCTTTATTAAAATACAAGTTCAAATTTTCCGCCAAGGGTATCACGACAA
>JARFJB010002447.1:322500-327500 GCA_036346205.1 Vesta saturnalis | reverse complement strand
GCTACTTTACCACTTACGAGCACGATTGAAAACATTCATTGAATCACGTCCAAAGAATTGTTCGCCTTCTTTTCATATCTTAAGATTATTAGTATAATACGTAGTAGCAAAAATGTTTGAAAACTTTGAGTGATAATTTATAAATATATATACTATACAGGGTGCGCCTTTGGGAGCTGATCCTATTAGTATCTGCTAAACCAAACTTACTACAATTTTGAAAATTTGGTGACAGGGTAATGATGTTAGGGCTAACTCATCTAAAATATTTTCACGTTCATACCGCTTCCGGTTATACCGGAAGTCGGTACTTAGTCGCTTATTTTAAATGGTACACCTCGTATATTAATATATTTTTGGATTCTATGTCGAATTTTAAGGTAAGTTTGTTAAATAAACTAGATACGAAATTTCAGTCGTTTTAAAAAAAACCATTTTTCTAAAAAAATTAACTGATGCGGTCTTAGTAATAACTGGTTAATTGTTCTGTTCCTGTCAAATAATTTGAATAAAACTTCGAGGTATTGTAGGCAAAGGTTTATTGCAAAAAATGACATTTGTATTTTTCATAAAAAATAAAATTAGGAATGTCTAAACTTGATTATCAAAAATGTGAGAATAATACATTTTGGAAAAAGTTAGGTATTATTCTTTTCATTTCAATCTCCATTGGCGAAATGTTCTTTAATCTCTAAACCAGGACCCATCAGTTCTTGATAGAAGGATACTTGTTCCTCTTAAAAATTTTACTAACGGTAGATCGTATAACGGTTTTATTGGATATTGTTACCGAACTGGTAGAATGCTCGAAATTAAAGACAACAAGACATTCAATTGGTGTTCGTCTCTTGTCCTCTTAGCTGTTTCACATCTTTCATAATTACATTGCCTGTTCTAATAAACCTTTCTTTAAGTTTTTCTAAACTTAAAGGGTTGTCTTCTATCGATATTTTCGCGCATACATCTTTTGAGCTAGCAAACAATTTTGATCAGCAGATCCCATAATGAATATCATGTCAACCAGTCCTGTTCTTAGAAATTCATCTGTATTTAGTTAACTACAAACATTAATATCAGATAAGAATGAAATATGCAAAACAGTACGTAATTACTCAACTAGCGGATAATAATGCACAACTTTAAAATTGTAAGAAATATTTAAAAATATGTCTTTGGATTGACAAAAATCAGGAATAACGAACGTATAAAGTAATGCTACGTGTCACTTAGAAACAACCATGAAATTTATGATATTTTCGGAAAAAACGCAGACATCAATAGGAATAAACAAACCTTTTTTTCATGTCAACATGTAGCCGGTTGACTTGATCAAAATAAAAATTAAATAATTTTTTAATTTTGTCGAATAAAATGACCTTAAAATTTGACGATAAATCCGAAAACGGTATAAAATTAGGGTATTCCATTTGAAATAAGCAAGTTATTAAGGTTTGAAATGATGCAACTTCAGATGAATATTTCGGGGTTGTAGAGAACTTTTTTAAATTAAATATCAAAAGTAGTTTATTAGGTTTTAGAGCGACAATGATTCCGAAATGCGCAGAAATCAAGGTACTGCACCGATTTTGTGAATCCTGCAGCTGTCCAATTTTCACATTTTTCCAAATAATTTTAAAACGGTAAATTTTAAAGATAAAACATTTGATATAAATTAACATTAAAATTGCGATAAATCGGAATATGGCAAAAAAATTGGGGGTTCAATTTTTAAAAACCATAATTGGTTACTACCACACTTTTATGATGCATTTATATTGGAATTTAATTTTAAAACACGCACCTTTTAAACATTTCCTTCTAAAACTCATATTTACTGAGATATCGCACTTTGACGTACAATGAGCAACCCTGTATAAAAGATCGTTTGTTTATATTTCTAATGAATTCAAAGGAGCTGTAAAATGACACATATTTAAATTTAACAAAATTAGAAATAGTGGTACAAAAAGTCATAATTGAAATCAGACGCAGAATAGAATGGAAAAATTTATGACATTCGACGTAAATCTTTGCTAACAGCTCTAGTAATTCTGAAAGATATTACTGTTTACTGAGGATGATAACAGTAATTGTTATCGAAACAGTGAATTTATATAAAATATAAACAGAAAAGTACACAATTTAAAACCCAACAGATAAGTATGATAGTATGTCATATATTGTATTACATTGATCACCATCATATCTCTAAAAAGTCATCATCGAATACATGATAGTTTTAAATCAAATTTTACAACTTATTGTTAAATAACACATAACCCATTTATTATAGTTTTACTTGTTGAATTTTAATCTATTATTCCATAACACAGAATGGTTAAAGCATTTTCAATTTTCTAGATAAGATATACAAATCTGATTTTCGCTACTCCGAATTAAGCAAAATAGAGACACCCAAGTCGAACCTAATTGGCTTTATAATAAATTTATAATCAGACAACGTAGCAACTATCGTATTGGCTTTCATTTAATATGAATATTAACCTATAATGTTTATAAAAAAATTTTTATAAAATTTTTAACTATTACAACGTAACAATCTTTTGTTTTTGTTATATTAGTGAACAATTAAAATAGCTGATATGAGATATAAAATTATAGGTGACTGTTAACGAAAGTCGAATCTGGCGTCTAAACAATCTGTGTAATTGGATACACTGTAAATATACCTCTAAGGATTTTACGTAAGAATGTTTTAAACGTATGTTTTTCAAATAAAGAATTGATCACGTAAAACTAACTAGCGTATAACAAAGATCATCAATCGGATGAATAATTTAGAAGTATAAAACAGACACAATTTACAAAAAAACAAAACACAAACAACAAAATACACAAAACACACACACACACACACACACACACAAAAAACACAATACACAACACACACACACACACAACACAAAACACACACACACACACACACACACACACACACACACACACACACAACACAAAACAAAAAAAAAAACAACACAAAAACACACACACACACACACACACACAAACACACACACACACACACACAAAACTATACAACAAAACTATAATCAACAAACAATAGATAACACAAATATAAAACACAAAGTAAAAAAATTAAATATAGACACAGTAAAACACATGTTTTTAATATGACACAAAATATATATATACAATATACTTACAACACAACACAATAGATACACAGAAATATTAAGAAAGTAACAAAAGATATCAAAAACATACAAAATTAAATAAACAAACATACACATGAACATTACACAAACAACACACACAACACAACACAACACACACACACAACACAGACACAGACACACAACAACAGACACAGACACAATACAGACAGACACTAACACAACACAGACACAGACACAGACACAGACACAGACAGACACGACACAACACAGACACAGACACAGACACAGACACAGACACACAGACACAGACACAGACAGACACAGACACAGAACAGACACAGCACAGACACAGACAAACAGACAGACACAGACAAGACACAGACACAGACACAGACACAGACAGACACAGACACAGACACAGACACAGACACAGACACAGACACAGACACAGACACAGACACAGACACAGACACAGACACAGACACAGACACAGACAGAGACAGACACAGACACAGACACAGACACAGACACAGACACAGACACAGACACAGACACAGAACAAGACACAGACAGACACAGACACAGACACAGACACAGACACAGACACAGACAGACAGACACAGACACAGACACAGACACAGACAGACACAGACACAGACACAGACACAGACAAGACACAGACACAGACACAGACACAGACACAGACAGACACAGACACAGACACAGACACAGACACAGACAAGACACAGACACAGACACAGACACAGACAGACACAGACACAGACACAGACACAGACACAGACACAGACACAGACACAGACAACAAGACACAGACACAGACACAACAGACACAGACACAGACACAGACACAGAACCAACAGACACAGACACAGACACAGACACAGACACAGACACAGACACAAGACACAGACACACAGACACAGACACAGACACAGACACAGACACAGACACAGACACAGACAAGACACAGACACAGACACAGACACAGACACAGACACAGACAAGACAAACAACAGACACAGACAAGACAAGACACAGACAAGACACAGACACAGACACAGACACAGACACAGACACAGACACAGACGACAAGACACAGACACAGACACAGACACAGACACAGACACAGACACAGACACAGACACAGACAGACACAGACACAGACAGACACAGACAGACACAGACACAGACAAAGACACAGACACAGACACAGTCACAGACACAGACACAGACACAGACACAGACACAGACACACAGACACACAGACACAGCCGGAGACACAGACAAGACACAGACACAGACACAGACACAGACACAGACACAGACACAAACACAGTCACAGACACAGACACAGACACAGACACAGACACAGACACAGACACAGACACAGACACAGACACACAGACACAGACACATAGACACAGACACAGACACAGACACAGACACAGACACAGACAGACACAGACACAGACACACAGACACAGACACAGACACAGACATACAGACAGACACAGACACAGACAGACACAGACACAGACACAGACACAGACACAGACACAGACACAGACACAGACACAGACACACAGACACAGACAGACACAGACACAGACACAGACACAGACACAGACACAGACACAGACACAGACACAGACACAGACACAGACACAGACACAGACACAGACACGGACACAGACACAGACACAGACACAGACACAGACACAGACACAGACAGACACAGACACAGACAAAGACACAGACAAGACACAGACACACAGACACAGACACAGACAAGACACAGACACAGACATAGACAGACACAGA
>JARFJB010002447.1:312500-320000 GCA_036346205.1 Vesta saturnalis | reverse complement strand
CGATGACATTCAGAATGATATTACGTGCTTCGGAGTGAATGACCTTTCCACACCAACTCATGTTTTAGTACACCTAAAACAACACAAAAAACAATTAGACTTTCTTAAATTGTCATGAAATAAACTTATTTAATAACATAAATGGTAATCAATTATCTGACAATGACAATATTACCAATATTTACGTATTAATAGATGACAAGCGTGTCTTTAAAAAGACTAGTAGGCAAGAGATGAAACTGTAAGCAAAATGACATACAAACAAACAAATTAAGGAAAACTAGAAACCGCGAACTGACAAAAGAATTTTTTAAAATATGTATTTTACAGTGTACACTAAGCAAATCACAACCTCTGATTGGTTGTTGGCGTTTGTTATTGAAATTAGTTGACATACTTTCCGGGTCGTTTCTAAGCTTGGTGGCAATGTAACAAAGCTGTTTAATTATATGGCTTACAGTGCTATCCATAGAGAGCGGTCGCAATTCATCAGCCAGCTGCGGCCCCTTGTGTTTCCACACAAGGGCCACCAGAATCATTTTTACTTTCCAGTTTATTTATTTAATTCAGTATTTCATTAAGATTGTATATTTTTTAGAGTTTGTTTTATTTTATATTATTATAACAGAATAAATTTTTTATAACCTGTTAAGATTTTTTCTTAGGTTCACAAAGTAGTGACAATCTTTAATCCCTACCCGAGAAACAAAAGCGAGGGCAAGTAAAAAAGTAGCATCAACAAAGGGGGCACTACAAGCCAATTGGTAATAGTAAATATGTGGATATGACATTTATTATTAATTTTTTTTGTAAATTTACTTGAGGTGAATGTTGTTTAAAAGGATTAGAGTTTACTATTATTTCCCAAATTGAAAGGAAGTATTTTGATAGAAATAATAACGCTTATTTTGTTTTTATTGAAAATATGCAAGGTAAGAGTTTTAAATAAAATGTAAGAATAATGCAAGTAGAACGTAAATACGGTTTCGTTTCCAGATTAACATGTTTTACAGGTTTTGAACAACGTTATGGTTGATTTGGTTCAGACACAATTGACTAACCCATCGGTGTGTTAAAATCATAGATATCTTACTTAATAACTAGATAAACAATCCTTGAAACCATGTATGATCCGAATTGAAACTGCCCATGGGGGTATTAGGAATTGTGTAAACCTAAGCCGCCGTGTGCGCAAGAAGGCAAATAGCGAAAACCGCTTTTTGACGATTACAATTGATATCAAAAATTGAGCTTGGCAATTTAATACGACTGCACATGTCATACAAAGAAGAATAATATCGAGGGGTAATTCGCAACCAATAGTCGAAGATACAGGCACAGATATTGTGTGTATATCTGTGATACAGGACACAACACACTGAGATTGCAGGATCAATCACATGCAGGTCCGGCGCAGCACGCGGAACTTGTACTTGAAATCCATTACATTTTGGTACGTAATAAATTATTTTAAACAAAGCAGGTAGGTACCAAATAGGAAAAGGTCGGTTATAACGAAATTTTTTTATTTACTGTAAGTACCTGTATCTATCTCAACATTTTTATGCATTATAATAAAATAATACACAAAGAATAAAATAAAAATTTTAGGTATGGCCTTTATTTTCTTTCAAATCACATTAAGAATTTTCATTAACTCTTATCATAGAACAAAACTACATTTTTACCTGTACTTAAGATAATTATGACCAATTACTAATAAATGACAATAATAATATGCGCCATTTCAATAAACTATTAGTTCCATAAATTTTGCAAACCAACCTAACTAAAAACATTTGGTTTGAGGTTTTTATGATTTTTTTTTCTTAAAAACTATAAATGTAAGCGAATCCGTACACACAGTCCTATTAGATTGTATATAAAATGCTTATCAATATCGATTCACATTCATTCAATAAATCTCAGGGTAAGTATTTTCAATTTATTTAATTTATGTTTAAAAAAATGCCCTGAAGTTAATCTTAAAAAGAAAATATTATAGGTCTACGTGAATAGATTCTTTTTTAACATTTATAGTTAAAAAAAAAATGAAACCAAAAATGTTGCAATTGCATTAAGCAAACCAATTTCCTCAAAATTTTCCATCAAAAATTTCCCGAAAAGTTTGACAAATTTGTCGATTTATCGGTTGAATTAAGTCAATAGTTGAAGTTGCCGAAATAAATTTAATTGCTCCTTATATTCTATACCAAATACGCCCCCGGGACGGGCTACATCGTTTGCATTGCATTGTACGCACTACGAAGTGCAATACACGTGCGTCACATTGTGCGAGAGAGACAGAGATAACATGCTCTACAGAATACGGTAGTACGTGTATCATGATTTGGCTATCTAGTTATTATTATTATTATAAAATAGTAAGAATTAATTTTCAAAACTTAATTCACGAGTTTTAAGCAAACATTTTTCATACTTGCTTAATTTTTAAATCTAAATTTGTTGTTTTATTAAGAGTCCATATAACTTTTTACCCGCGAAAATTAGGTTATAGTCGGTATTTCGTACAGCGTGATCCAAGCGCACTCGCTGACATCTGCTCAATACACATTATACTGATATTACCATTACCCTAATGCAGGTTTATCCTGTAATACATTAATAATAAGAATAACACTTCATCTTCATGAAATCCAAATACATCTAGTATGATGCAATTTGAAATAGAGGTGTAAAACGTAAATTACGCTAAATTACACAAATAAGAATTTGTTATAGAACGAATAACTAAGTAACAATGAGTTAACTGCTGCCCCAACAACATGAAATAACCTAAATTAGACTGAACCACAATCTACAGCTCGAATTCAGTACATGTCATAAAGGTCATTAGTTTTATCACCCTGACGATAATAAAATTAGACGCTTATATAATAAGAAGAGAATGTTTATGTTTGACCTGGTGCCTGCATCACTATCAGCAATCAGTATGCAGTGAAGTCTTCTACGTTTTCTATATTACTTGGTCGATTTTTTAATGAAAATCCTGCACATTTGTTCGCTCCTGTGCATTAATAGGTAAGCAGATACTTTTCCTGTTAATAGTGAGATTATATTATCGTCGATTTTAAGGCTTACCGTCTAGACATCGAAATCTTATGCACCTATCTCAACCTTTATATTTCAAAAATTATAACTTCTATTGTTTAAATTATCAAGTAGTAGAGAATAATAACATAGTCAACTTTATCAAAAATGCAACGTAAATCTGTAATTAGATTGCAAGATAAAAATTTATTACAGTGATACCGTATAAGCTGTGTTATCAGAAAGATAACAATGATGCAGTAGGATTAAGTTCGTTGAATGTATGCTTATCTTGTTGTATTGCAATAAATAGCTTACCACTAAATCCGTTCAAACATAATTTTTTTTCAGATTAATAACAAATGTAAACCTTCACGATTCAAATTTATAATTAAAAATATTTCTCTTCGAAGTTTCTTAAATAGTGTATATTAATATAAACTGTAGAAATTTTAAAACGTTTCGATAACACTTGCAGCAATTGAGTCATTTTTCATGTTGTCGTACGTATAATAATATATTTAATCTATTAATAGTATATTACGTAACGTGTGTTGTAACAAGCATTTTACGCACGAATGGAAAAGTTACTCACGAAACCGCGTGCTTTACAACACATGTTACGTACTATACTTTACCTACTACATATTTCTACTTGTATTAATAATACTTTAACACCATCAACAATAAAATATTTTTAATAATTTTTTATTTAATTTTTATATAACATTTAATTAAATATTAGTTATTATAATAATTGTTTATAGTAACAGTACAGTTGTTAAATACAAACGGTAAATCGGTTCTTTTGCTTGTTGAAGGGTAAAAAAAATTTACATTATTAGCTGAATATTTTCATCACTATTACTTGCCATAGCAAATGCTATTTTAGATAAATTGTTTGTTTGATTATTCCGAGAATTATCCACATAGCCTTCAGCTACGGTCGATGACTGCCTTCCGCCGTGTCTTTTTAAATCTAATAGATCGCCACCCGCGTCAAGAGGAATAGTTGCAGACGAGCGCCGGAAACAGTGTCCTGCATAAGCTGCTGCTTCTGGTAGTCCCAGGTATATAGCAATATGTTTTGGTACGCTCCCTATTTTATTAATACCAACACGCTGCCTGGTGCATTTTCCGTTCACATAGTTTAGAAAAAAAGGTAATTCTGTAGCCTCATTTACTGCAGCGAAGGTTAATATATGTTTTATCGTTGAGGTAAAAATATTCTGAAACCACAAAAGAACGTTGTGGTTTAGTTTTTGAATAAGGAATTTTAATAACTAGATTTTTTCCTGTATCTTGAACATGCGATGGTTTTATATTACGTAATTCTTGTTTTCTGCAGGCACCGCTTATACCAATTATAAGAACAACCCAAAAGAAAATTACAATTTACTTACAATATATTTTACCTTCATAAATAAATATTTATCATCTGGTGCATTTTGTAGGAAAATGTTAATGTTCTCGTTTGTTAAAATTTGGGAATTTTTGGGTTTAAATCTGTCAGATTTTCTTTTAAGTAGGCTTGTAATTTGGAATAGCTTGCAATGTTTATATTATGACTTATATTAATTGTGGTCCTTAACATAGAGTAAAAACACCAAAGTGAAGAAGGCTTCATATTATTTGACACATCTTGGAAATATGCCATCATAACATTCTCGGAAAATGAGTTCACGTGTTTTTTAACCCCCAATCCATGAATTATTGGTACATATTTTTGTACAGACTCTCTGATTTCGCTGGAAATAAGTTGCTTTTGGCTATTTCTGCGATTTCAGTAATATTGGGTAATGTCGAATGAAACTCGTCATTTTTTTAATCGAACAGAACTTTAAACACACAAAAACCAGTTTTAAGGTTAATAAAATGCGAAGTTTGTTGACAGTTCTTGATGTTCGTTCGCAAGTCTCTATCGCGGCCTACTTAATTTTGATGGTTTGGCGGCTTACACTATATGTATGTTTACTATTATGGTACAACCAGACAGCTAAAAGAAGTGGGTTGAAGGAAACGGAACAAATATATAATTCCAAATAATTCTTAATATTAAATGCAATTCTATATCTAATAAATGTTATCCACCATTTATATTACAGAATAAAATTCAACGTCTAATATGTAAATAATAAATTTTGAATAAAATGGCAACGTCTACTGACAAACGCTAAGTGGTTCCTAGGGAAGCTGTGCGATTTATTTTACAGCTGTGCGTTTTCTTTTACCGTGTGTTATAGACATCATACATTGATTGCCGACTGTGTGTTTTTGACTATTTACAGTAATGGTCGTAGGTAATGATTATTTATCGTTACTAGAACAAAACAACATTCATTAGCAGGCTTTCCAATGGAAGTACCCAATTGCTACAGCCAGCTGACTCTACGTATTGACACTATCAATTTATTTGAGATATTAAATTAATATTTAACGCGTCCTTACTTACTGACGAAAATAACTGCAATTCGTATCAACACGTATAATTTATATTAAAATACCACGACTTAAAAAACTCTAAAGATAATTTTAATTTACTTGTTATACCTTCGGTATGTTTGTATAACAACTAGAATTTAGAAAATACGCTTTGAATAAAATATGAGCAAGTACATCTTAATTAAAATGCGATGCCCGTGATGAAACAATATTTTATTGTGGTGTTTGTTATAATTTACAATATTTTCGGCCATGAGATCAAAAGTCTATCAAAAGCATAACCATTAAAATTGCCAACTTTGCATAATGTGTTAATTGCGTGTGCGTGTGCGTGTGTGCGTGATCGTGTGCGTGTGCGTGTGGTGTTCGTGCGGTGCGAGCGCGCGTCGTGTGCGTGTGGTGTGTTATGTGTGCTGGTGTCGTGCCTGTGCGTGTTTGTGTGTGTGTGTGTGTGTGGTTGTGTGTGTGTTTGTTGGGTGTGTGTGTGTGTGTGTGTCGTAGTCTGTTGCGTGTGCTGTGATATATGTGCGTGTCGTGTACGTGTAGTGTGCATGTGTGTGTCTGTGTGTATCGTGTGTTGGTGTGCGTGTGTGTCTGCGTGTTGTGTTGTGCGTACGTCGTGTGGTGTGCGTGTGCGTGATGTGCGTGTGCTGTGCGTGTTGTTTCGTTGGGCGTGTGTGGTTGTAAAAGCGTCATTGAATGCGATTGCTAGTGTTTGTGCGTGTGCGTTGCGTGTTTGTCGTGTGTGTGTATGTGTGTGTGCGTGTGCGTGTGTCGTTCTGCGTGTGTCTGTGTGTGTATGTGTGGTGTGCGTGTAGTGTGTCGTGTGTGTGTGTGTGTGTGTGTGTGTGTGTGTGTGCTGTGTGCTGTGTGTGTGTGTGTGTTGTGTGTGTGTGTGTGTGCGTGTGCGTGTCGTGTGGTGTGCGTGTGCGTGTCCGTGTGCGTGTATGTGCGTGTGCGTGTGCGTGTGCGTGGTGTGTGTGTTTGTGTTTTGTGCGTGTGTCGTGTTGTGCGTTTGTGCGTTTGTGCGTTTGTGCGTGTGCGTGTGTGTGTGTGTGTGTGCATGTGCGTGTGCGATGTGCGTGTGCTGTGTGTGCGCGTGTGCGTGGTGTGTTGGTGTGGTGCGTGGTGTGTGGTGTGCGTGTGTGTGCGTGTGCGTGTGCGTGTGCGTGTGTGTCTGTGTGTGTGTGTCGTGTGTGTGCTGTGTTGTGTGTGTGTCTGTGTGTGTGTGTGTGTGTTGTGTGTGTGTGTCTGTGTGTGTGTGTGTCTGTGTGTGTGTGTTGTGTGTGTGTGTGTGTGGTGTGTGTGTGTGTGTGTGTGTGTGTGTGTTGTGTTGTGTGTGTGTGTGTGTTGTTTGTGTGTTGTGTGTATTTGTGTGTTTGTGTTGTGTGTGTTGTGTGTTGTGCTGTTGTGTGTGTGTTGGTGTGCGTGTGTGTGTTGTGTGTGTCGTGTGTTGTGTGTGTGTGTGTGTGTTGTGTGTGTTTGTGTGTGTGTGTGTGTTGTGTGTTGTGTGTTGTGTGTTGTTGTGTGTGTTGTGTGTGTTGTGTGTGTTGGTGTGTGTGTGTGTGTGTGTGGTGTGTGTGTGTGTGAGTAGTGTGTGTGTGGTGTGGTGTGTGTTTGTGTGAGTGTGATGTGTGGTGTTGTGATGTGTGTTGTGTGTTGAGTGTTGGTGTGTGTGTGTGTGTGGGTTTGGTGTGTTGTGGTTGTGTGTGTGTTTGTGTGTTGTGTGTGTGTGTGTGTTTGTGAGTTGTGGTGTGGTTGTGTTGTGTGTAGTGTTGTGAGTGTGTGATGTGTGTTGTGTGTGGTGTGAGTGTGTGTGTGTGGTGTGTGGTGTGGTGTGTGGGTGTGAGTGTGGTGTGGTGGAGTGTGAGTGTGTGGGTGTGTGAGTGTGTGGTGTGAGTGTGGGTGTGTGGTGTGGTGTGTGAGTGTGTGGTGTGAGTGTGAGTGTGTGTGAGTGTGTGAGTGTGTGAGTGTGAGTTGTGTGTGAGGTGTGAGTGTGTGAGTGTG
>JARFJB010002447.1:205000-310000 GCA_036346205.1 Vesta saturnalis | reverse complement strand
TGTGGTGGGGGTGTGGGTGTGTGGTGTGTGAGTGTGGTGGGTGTGTGAGTGTGTGGGTGTGTGAGTGTGGAGTGTGTGGTGTGGGTGTGTGTGTGGTGTGTGGGTGTGTGGTGTGTGGTGTGTGAGTGTGTGAGTGTGTGAGTGTGTGAGGTGTGAGGTGAGTGTGGTGTGTGTGTGAGTGTGGTGAGTGTGGGTGTGTGGTGTGTGGTGTGTGAGTGTGGTGTGTGGTGTGTAGTGTGGTGATGTGGTGTGAGTGTGTGTGAGTGTGGTGAGTGTGGGTGTGTGAGTGTGTGAGTGTGTGTGTGTGTGAGTGTGTGAGTGTGTGAGTGTGTGAGTGTGTGAGTGTGTGGGGTGTGTGAGTGTGTGAGTGTGTGGTGTGGGTGTGGGTGGAGTGTGTGAGTGTGAGTGGGAGTGTGTGGTGTGTGAGGTGTGTGGGTGTGGAGTGTGTGGAGGTGTGTGTGTGAGTGTGTGAGTGTGAGTGTGTGAGTGTGGGGTGTGAGTGTGGGTGTGGAGTGTGGAGTGTGAGTGTGTGTGAGTGTGTGAGGTGTGAGTGTGAGTGTGAGTGTGTGAGTGTGAGTGTGGAGTGTGTGGTGTGTGAGTGTGTGAGTGTGTGTGTAGTGTGTGAGGTGTGTGTGAGTGTGGAGGTGTGTGTGAGTGTGTGGTGTGTGATGTGTGAGTGTGTGAGTGTGTGAGTGTGTGAGTGTGTGAGTGTGGTGTGTGTGAGGTGTGAGTGTGTGAGTGTGTGTGGTGTGGTGGAGGTGTGGTGGTGTGTGAGTGTGAGGTGTGTGAGTGTGTGAGTGTGTGAGTGTGGAGTGTGTGAGTGTGTGGAGTGTGTGAGTGTGTGAGTGTGTGGTGTGTGAGTGTGTGAGTGTGTGTGTGGGTGTGTGTGAGTGTGTGAGGTGTGTGGTGTGTGTGGGTGTGTGAGTGTGGTGTGTGTGTGGATGTGTG
This sequence comes from Vesta saturnalis, assembly GCA_036346205.1. NCBI lineage: Eukaryota > Metazoa > Arthropoda > Insecta > Coleoptera > Lampyridae > Vesta > Vesta saturnalis. The sequence continues at coordinate 309,052 of JARFJB010002447.1, read as the reverse complement.
TGTGAGTGTGTGAGTGTGGAGGTGGTGTGTGTGGAGGTGTGTGGAGTGTGTGGTGTGAGTGTGTGAGGTGTGTGAGTGTGTGAGTGGTGGGTGAGTGTGTGAGTGTGTGGGAGTGTGTGAGTGTGGAGGTGGGTGTGTGGAGTGTGTGTGTGTGAGTGTGGTGTGTGAGTGTGTGAGTGTGTGGGTGTGTGAGTGTGTGAGGTGTGTGTGTGAGTGTGTGAGTGTGTGAGTGTGTGGTGTGTGTGTGGAGTGTGAGTGTGAGTGTGTGGTGTGGGTGTGAGTGTGAGGTGAGTGTGGAGGTGTGAGTGTGAGTGTGTGAGGTGGGAGGTGTGTGAGTGTGTGAGTGTGAGTGTGTGGAGTGTGTGGAGTGTGTGAGTGTGTGGAGTGTGGTGTGTGTGTGGAGTGTGTGAGTGTGTGAGGAGTGAGTGTGTGAGTGTGGTGTGAGTGTGAGTGGGGGAGTGTGGAGGAGGGTGTGAGGTGTGTGGGGAGTGTGTGGTGTGGAGGTGGAGGTGGGTGTGAGTGGTGTGGAGGTGGGGAGTGGGGGTGTGTGTGGGAGGTGAGTGTGGAGGTGGGGGGAGGTGTGAGTGTGGGAGTGTGTGGGAGTGGTGGTGTGTGGGTGGGAGTGTGGAGTGTGGTGGTGTGGGAGGTGTGGAGGTGTGGGGTGTGGAGTGTGTGGGGGGAGTGTGGAGTGTGTGTGTGAGTGTGAGGGGGTGTGGAGTGTGGGTGAGTGTGGAGTGTGGGAGGTGAGTGTGGGTGTGAGTGTGTGAGTGTGTGGGTGTGAGTGGTGGTGTGTAGTGTGTGAGTGTGTGGGTGTGTGGTGTGTGTGGGTGTGTGTGTGTGGGTGTGTGAGTGTGTGAGTGTGTGTGGGTGTGTGAGTGTGGTGTGTGAGTGTGTGGTGTGTGTGTGAGTGTGTGGTGTGTGAGTGTGTGAGTGTGGGTGTGTGAGTGTGTGGAGTGTGTGTGTGTGTGGGTGTGAGGTGTGAGTGTGTGGGTGTGTGATGTGTGAGTGTGAGTGTGAGTGTGTGAGTGTGTGAGTGTGTGAGTGTGTGAGTGTGGAGTGTGTGAGTGTGTGAGTGTGTGTGGGAGTGTGGAGTGTGAGTGTGTGAGTGTGTGGTGTGTGAGTGTGTGAGTGTGTGTGAGTGTGTGGTGAGTGTGGGTGTGAGTGTGTGTGAGTGTGTGGAGTGTGTGGTGTGTGGAGTGTGTGAGTGTGTGAGTGTGATGAGTGTGTGTGAGTGTGAGTGTGTGTGTGTGTGAGTGTGTGAGTGTGGGTGTGAGTGTGTGAGTGTGTGAGGTGTGAGTGTGGTGAGTGTGAGTGAGTGGTGTGGAGTGTGAGTGTGGGTGTGAGTGTGTGAGTGTGTGGAGTGTGTGAGTGTGTAGTGTGGAGTGTGTGGGTGTGGAGTGTGTGAGTGTGTGAGTGTGTGAGTGTGTGAGTGTGTGAGTGTGTGAGTGTGTGAGTGGGTGTGTGGGTGTGTGGGTGTGTGAGTGTGTGTGTGTGTGGTGAGTGTGAGTGTGAGTGTGTGGTGTGTGGAGTGTGGAGTGTGTGAGTGTGTGAGTGTGTGAGGTGTGAGTGTGTGAGTGTGTGGTGAGTGTGGTGTGAGTGTGTGAGTGTGTGAGTGTGTGAGTGTGTGGAGTGTGTGAGTGTGTGAGTGTGTGAGTGTGGTGTGGAGTGTGAGTGTGTGAGTGTGTGAGTGGTGTGTGGTGTGTGAGTGTGTGAGTGTGGGTGTGTGGGTGTGTGGAGTGTGTGAGTGTGAGTGTGTGAGTGTGGTGGAGTGTGGTGTGTGGGTGAGTGTGTGTGGTGAGTGTGTGGGAGTGTGTGAGTGTGTGAGGTGTGTGAGTGTGAGTGTGTGAGTGTGTGGTGTGTGTGTGGTGTGTGTGGGTGTGGTGTGTGAGTGTGAGTGTGTGGTGTGTGGGTGTGAGTGTGTGAGTGTGTGAGTGTGTGATGTGTGAGTGTGTGAGGGTGTGGAGTGTGTGAGTGTGGGTGTGTGAGTGTGTGAGTGTGTGTGTGTGTGTGGTGTGTGAGTGTGGGTGGAGTGTGTGAGGTGTGTGAGTGTGTGAGTGTGTGAGTGTGTGAGTGTGTGAGTGTGTGGTGTGAGTGTGTGGTGTGAGTGTGTGGGTGTGGTGGTGTGTGAGTGTTGAGGTGTGGGTGTGGGAGTGTGTGGGTGTGTGAGTGTGTGTGTGGTGTGTGGGTGTGGGTGTGTGGGTGTGTGTGGTGTGGAGTGTGTGAGTGTGTGAGTGTGTGAGTGTGTGAGTGTGTGGTGTGTGGGGTGTGTGGTGTGGAGTGTGTGGTGTGTGTGTGTGAGTGTGTGAGTGTGTGAGTGTGTGGGTGTGAGTGTGGGTGTGTGTGTGGGGTGTGTGGTGTGTGATGTGTGTGTGTGTGTGTGTGTGTGTGTGGGTGTGTGGGTGTGTGGGTGTGTGAGTGTGTGGTGTGGTGTGGGTGTGTGGTGTGGTGGTGGTGTGTGGGTGTGTGGTGGTGGGTGTGTGAGTGTGTGGTGTGTGAGTGTGGAGTGTGTGAGTGTGTGTGTGGTGTGTGAGGTGTGTGTGTGTGTGTGTGTGGTGTTGAGTGTGGAGTGTGGAGTGTGGGCGTGTGGAGTGTGTGGGTGTGAGGTGTGGGGTGTGGTGGTGTGAGTGTGTGGTGTGGGTGTGGTGTGTGGGTGTGGAGTGTGAGTGTGGGTGTGGGGTGTGTGGTGTGTGAGTGTGTGGGTGTGTGATGTGTGAGTGTGGTGTGGAGTGTGTGAGTGTGTGAGTGTGGTGGTGTGTGGGTGTGTGGTGTGTGAGTGTGTGGGGTGTGGGTGTGAGTGTGTGGGTGTGGTGTGTGGTGTGGAGTGTGTGAGTGTGTGAGTGTGTGGTGTGTGAGGTGTGTGAGTGTGAGTGTGTGAGTGTGTGGTGTGTGAGTGTGTGAGGTGTGTGTGTGTGGGGTGTGGTGTGTGAGTGTGGGGTGTGTGAGTGTGTGTGTGTGTGTGTGTGTGAGGTGTGAGTGTGTGGGTGTGTGGGTGTGTGTGTGGGTGTGTGAGTGTGTGGTGTGTGTGTGTGGTGTGTGGTGTGGTGTGTGTGTGTGTGAGTGTGTGGTGTGGTGTGTGGGTGTGTGTGTGTGTGGTGTGTGGTGTGTGAGTGTGTGTGTGGGTGTGTGAGTGTGGAGTGTGTGGGTGTGTGTGTGTGTGTGGTGTGTGGTGTGTGGTGTGTGGTGTGTGTGTGTGTGTGGTGTGTGTGGTGGTGTGGTGTGTGGTGTGTGAGTGTGTGAGTGTGGGTGTGTGAGTGTGTGGGTGGTGTGGGAGTGTGTGGCGTGTTGGTGTGTGAGTGTGTGGTGTGTGTGTGTGTGTGTGTTGTGTGTGGTGTGTGTGTGTGTGAATGTGTGGTGTGGTGTGTAGTTGTGAGCGTGTGGTGTGTGTGTGTGGTGTGAGTGTGGTGTTGTGGGTTTGAGCATGAGTGATTGTGTGTGTGTGTGTATGGAGTGCGTGCGTTCGTGTGTGTTTTTTTGTAAATTAACATCGTTTATTTATTAAGAACTATTCACGTATATATTTACAGGTATAAATTAAGGTATTCGTATTTACTGTATATCTCTAATTGTAATTAAAAGTAATTCGATCTTCTCCCATTCTACAGTGCAAAATTTGTCTACACCACACATCTTTGAAAGTTTGGATTTCATTTTTTCCGTTAAGCCGTATATATTCGATCATTATTCGATTTTTACTGCTCCCAACGTAGTACATTCTAGGGTCTGCTATGATACATTTTTCTTTTACTTCCTGTATGTATATTTTGTAAATGCTCTCTTTAGTCACATTTAGCACATAGTTTTCCAATTGGTAATGTTTGATTTTTTGTTTACGCCCGCTATTATATCATTTATCTTCAGGTTTGTCCCAGTTGTGTTTTGATATATAACTTTTGCTGTGTCCCATATTGCAGTAGGCGTTTTGCGTTCTACCATATTATGCCAAATATTTTCAGATGGTCCACTTTTTTTAAAAAGACCCCATCTGTAAGTCTTCCCTTCGCCAACCTCAATGCCACTGATCCTTGTCTTCCTAAAGTAAGCCGTTGCGTGAATGTTTCCCAATATACCTATTCGTTGGTTATGGCATGTTTTAAGGGCTCTGTGATACCAAGCTGGTCCTCAAGTACTGCTTCTATTACTATTTATTTGTGTTTCTCTAAATCCTCCAAAGGGTTTTTTTAATTCTGAATTGTAAAGTTGAAGTTCACTGGTTTGTTTTGTTTACCATGTATTTGTAACTGCTTTTGGTATTTATATCTCTTGTATGTGTGGATATTTAATGTTTTCCACAGGGATGATGCTTTTATGGCACCCAACTGAATGTTATTTGTTAAGAGTATCTCAAGTACATCTTGTGCTGTAACCGGATAATTGGATGGTTCTACTTTCAGTGTCGAAACTGCTCGTAGTAGTTGTTTTCGAAATGTGTCAAGATATCTACATGTGTAAGTTTCGTTACGTAACAAAAAATTTTGCCATGTTAAGTTGTACTTTCTATGTTTGCTTAGTTCATGGCTAAATAAGCTTTTCCAATGCTTTGGTTCATGTTCTGTTAGATATTTTTTGTCAGATTTATACGAAACAAACGTTGTTTAGTTTTGAGGTGTACTACTCCTAATCCACCCATTTGCTTTGGGTGACATAGGTCATTGTTGGATACCCAATGTTTTCGTCCGCCCCAAAATGCCTTTGTTAGTATGGTTTGCAACTGTTGTAGTTGTTGATCTTTAAAAGGCAGTACTTGTAGTTGACACCAAATTTTGGGTGCAATAAATTGTTGATTAATGCTACTCTTCCATATAGTGATAAGTATAACGTAGTGGCTTCCACCGGGCACATTCTCGTGTTAGGTTTTCTTTAATTTCCCTAAAATGACTGTGATACTTCATTGTTGTTTTGTGTAAATTTTACGCCCAGTATTTTAATATTTTTATTTGACCATTGACAATCTACGGGACTATCGGCCCTGTCCTTCCATTTCCCTGTCCAAAACCCTACTGATTTATTTTGATTTAGTACGGCCCCTGAGTACTTTTCGTATCCCTTAATTAAATATGTCAGTTGCAAATCGATTTCACAACTAGTTATTATAGTTAAATCGTCAGCATAGGCCGATAGAGTTATTCTTTGGTCGCTACATGATATTTTAATTCCAACTAAGTTATTCCGCAGTGTTTGCAAAAAAAAGGTTCCATTGAAATTACATACAGCAGTCCAGATATTGGACATCCTTGTCTGATTCCACAATGAAGCAGAATATTTGGGGTTAATTTATTTTTCACTTTAGCAACTGCAACTGATCCATTGTACAGCAACTTTATGCAGTGTATAAATTTTTCACCGAATTCGAAATTTTCCATTATTTTGAATAGGTATTAATCGTCAACTTTATCGAAGACTTTTTCTTGGTCTAGCGATAATACCGCTAGTTTCTTCTCATTGTTGTTTGCATAGTTAATTACGATTTTCATAAGCTGAAGGTTGTCGTGTATCGATCTTTGTGTAATACAATACGTTTGATTACTGTTTATTATTGTCTTGATCGCCTGCTTTAACCGTATGACTAGTGCTTTTGCGTATATTTCATAATCTACTGTAGTAGAGAAATAGCACTGGTCTATTGTTTTAAGTTCATTTGCAGTTGATGCAAATCAATAAAAGCTGATAAATTTCAACAAATTCCTTATCTTCAAGCAGATTCTTTTGAATCGCCAATATGGCGGTGTTTGCAATTAGCATTATGTGTTTTAAAATGAGCATCTGATCGAGAAGGTGTACTAAATGTGTTTTGCAATTTTGTTTAACATTGGACTAGTACAGTAAAATCTGTCTAGCTCGAGGAAGTCCATCGTGTAATACGTATGTCCCAGTTCAGTTGGATGTTTGTGCTTGTAGATATCTCGCAGCCCATTGTTATCTACTATCTGTTATCTGTTGCAGCCTGTACCACTTTACATCTTTCTTGAGATACTTTTCTATCCATCTATGGCTCTAGTGTACAATTAAAGTCTCCCCTAGGACCACATTGCTTCCTTGGTGAGTCTGCAATGAAACTCTAATATTTCAAGAAGTTTCATAGATACTTCTTGATTACATGAGATGTATATGTTATAGCAGTAAAAATGTCGTCTTTTTGGTTTGGGTTTGGAAAAGTTGCTCTTTGTAAGTGTCTTTCACATAGTATTTGGTGGTCGACCAAATTGTATTTAGATGGTTTATACATGATCATAGTCCCCGTGTACGGAGTTGATAAGGGATTTATGAGGTATGTATATATCCTTGTGTTTAGAGGACATGGATTGTTTTCAATGTTAGTCTCTTGCAGTAAAATTATATCAATGTAGTAATGGTTTTTGGTAAAAGACAGTAGTGTAGACTATTTGCTTTTGGTATTCAATGTTGCGGTAGTGAATGGATTATGTTATGTAAGAGGTATCATTGTAGTTCTTACTGTTCTGATTTGCTACAATGCGCTTCAGACTCCAAGTTAGATGATATGTATTCAATTATTATAAGGTTTAGGTATGCACAAAGTACAGATCCTAGGTTCGAATCCTACTCGAGGTAAACTTTTTATTTATGTATTTAATAAAATTAATAATAATTTTTGATATATATTCAAGTTTGTCCTTTTGCACACGATTGGTTAGTCTTTTGCTTCAGCGCTGGCGCTACCTTTTTCAGAATTCTTATTAGGGGTGTAACGTCAGTTACAAAAGTTTTGACTATTGCGGTAGGATTATCTTTTCACGTACATTCGGCCATTAGTTCTTTGAAATCACCGAATGTTAGAGGTCGTGTTTCGTTATCTTGTGAGAAGAAACTGCGAGCTGGATTTAATGCGTCTGAAGGGTCAATATCTATTGTTTTTGTGGCTGTCCTGGTTTTTCTTACTATTGTCCTTATCGGTGGTTGCATGTTTTCAGCGAGTGTTTGTGAATCACAGCTTTCGTCCTCAACTGAAGAAGTGGATGCAAGCCGTTTATTTCTGTTGGCTTGTGTTTCTCCAGATACGTTAGTTGCTATGTCTATCTGTGTGTTTTCTGCGTTTTCATCGCGATTTGTAATTATATTTCTATCGGTTGCTGTCTCTTGCTCTTCTGACATTATTACTGCAACAGCGACGTTGCTTGTACAAATGTTCGCGATGTGCCCCTCTGCTTTACATTTGAAACACCTAACCTCGTCATTTGAAATAAAGATTTTGTATTTATCTCCATCAAACTTAAAATATAATGCTTCAGGAATAGTTTCGTTTTCATCTATAACAGCGTACACTTGCCTTCCTACACTCATAAAACTAACCGGCGACACCTCCTTTAGGTGGTTTTCTTTTAATAATTTTTCAAGTGTGTATGTGTGTGTGTGTGTGTGTGTGTGTGTGTGTGTGTGTGCGCGTGTGCGTGTGTATGCATTTGCGTGCGTGGGGCGTGCACAGGTGAGGGCGCGTGCGCTTGTGTGTATAAAACTTTTTCGTGGTTGCGCAGTAGTTTATTGCGCATGTTACGCCGTAACCTATTGTGCTCCGCTTAAGCTCTTCGCGCATTATTGGAATACATATGGGTTTTATTTCCAATAAGCTTAGCTTATTGGATTTTCTGCTAGACCGATCAACTCAACCAATATGAAACCACAGTTACAAAACACATAATACAAATTTTTTCTTCTTCTCGTTGTTCGAATTTTGGTTTAGGTCAATAGATTTAAGATGTTTTGTTTCCAAGTGTTAATGTATTGAGTATTGAAATTGGTTAAGATATTTAGAATAGGATATTTAAAATTAAATGAGTAAGTTTTATGTCTATTAAATACTGAAACGTAATTTGAGAAATACAAGCTATGGAGATAAAATTGTTTTTGTTGCTGTTTGAGGATGTTAAAGTTACAGGTTAAAATTTAAAATTCCAATTTTGTAAGGACATATAGGATTTTTGTTTGTTTGCTGTCAATAATAATGTTGATTCGAGATTTAATTATCCTCCTTATTTTAGGTATTAGAAATTACGTCTTATTAAGTATTAAAGTGTTACTTTTATGTCATTATAATTATCTTTATAATCATAATTTTATTAAATACACAAATAAAAAGTTTACTTCGAGTGGGATTTGAATCTACGACCTGTTCTTTCAGTACCGTACTAACCAACTGAGCTATCGAGATACAAGCCCCAATCGATGTAAATTTTATCTTTATGTATGTAGAACTGATGTAAATTCTAAATTATTACTTTTATGGATCACAGTTTGCAAATTTAAGTTATACTCGACAGACTGCCGCCCTTTAGTTTGAAAAAATGTTGGCTTAAGAACAAAGAGTTTGGATTTTATAGACCTTACTTTAAGGTTGATTTTCGAAAGGGACTTTCTTTGGTGCGAATATCGGATTTTTGATAAGGGGAGCGTGGGATCTTATGTAGTGGATGGAATGTTTTCTTATGACGTAATTTGTCTCGATCGTTTACGAAAAATGCATATCGTTTCTACTGCGTTTATAATTTGAATGAATGTGTTTCATAATTGGTTGACCAGCATTGATTTCGTAATTGTTTGAGATTTAATAAGTAATTATATACTGGAGGTTTAAAATTACAATAGAAGGCAGCCTTGCAAAGTTATCACGGTTAAGCGATTAAGGTTTAATAGAACATTGATATTTTCATGGCAATAGGTATATGGATTGATGTGGTGTAAATTGTATATGATTATCTACTTTGGTTTATCTAATAGATAGTTGTTTAAGTGACGATGTGAGCTTTATTTGTGATCTCTTCCCGATCAGCGAAAACTATTTAAACGGAGTTTTAAATTTCAAGTAAAACCTAAATCTAAGGCAAAGCTACGTTTATTTATTAAGCGTAATTTGTTTGTTATGAAAGTGACCTGGTGGCAAATTCCTGATCTGATTTACTTATTTACATTTAGTTTTTATATGTAGTACGATGATTTAATATAACGAATTTAGAAAACCTAATAGCGGTATTTAATTTTGTGTTTATTTATCTTTTGAGTAAAATTGGTGATGAAACTTTCGTGAATAATGTTTTTGTGGATATCTTATTTTCAGTAAATTAACGAAATATTTAGTGTTTGTTTTTCGTTCGTTATGTAAATGCGTTGGGAGGTTCAGATTAACGTAAAAACAGGTTAAAGAAGGCCACTGACCCTAACAGCTAATTTACTCACACGCTTCAGTATTCTTTAAAGCTGTGTGATTATTTTGAAGAGATGTTTTATAACTAGAGTGCCCGGACCACCACTAACGTGCATCTGAGATTAAGCTAGCGTCAGGTAAGTGAGAATTTGCCTGTTTAGCTTACTATCTGAGCGTGTGTTCAAGTATATTCACGAATTATTGTAATAACAGTCTGGCACCTTTTACAAGACAATCACGATTACGATTCACACCAATTTGCGACTTTTAGTAATACGATAAGCCTAAATATTTAAATTCCGATAAACGTTCACGGCCCTATAACCCACCGAGCTTGCCAGAAAACCATTAATTATCTGTTACCTTCCGTGTTAATTACGTTTTCGCCAGTAACAATAAAATAACAGATTTTGTCTAGCTTCGGTCCTATACGGGTCACTAGCGCAGTAATGCACTGGATGCGTGAGTTGTGTATCCTTATAGTCATATATAACGGAGGAGCCCCTAAGCTACGAAAATAGGAACGAAACTGTTGGAGAACACATGTAAGTAAACAACCCAATAAACACAATTTAACACAATCTGGCAGCTAAATTAACTACGTGCTTAATATAAACATAAATAATAGCTTAATCTAGTATAAACAATTCAAGCTCGAAGGGTATAATTGATCCTGCTTTATTGTATGCTTGATAGCAGCGAGGAAAATGATTTCAAATAATAATGGTTAGTAACCAAAAGGACATTATTTTGCAACTCATTATGATGTTAGTCTAACTGAAGCATTCGATAGCCGGTTGCAGTTTGTAATTCTTATGTCAATTTCTAGTAATTAGGGAGGTAGCCGCTTCCCAAACCAATAATCGAATGAAACCCAATGTAAGTTATTGTCACATCTGAATGGCATTTTTTCTAAGCTAGGTTGGATCAGTGAATATCATAACCCCGAAGAAAATTTATCAAAGCAATTAACTTTTTAAACTACTGAATAATTTCATACCCCTGTCAACTATCTCAACAGCTGTGCGAATTCATCTGACCTGTATTAATTAGAACATGGTGCAGTTTTATATACCAGCGCCAATGTTGTTTGTGAAAATTATAGTAATTAGATACGCACATGATTCCTTAAGGTGGTAAAATTATTTAATAGTAAACGTTAAATTCATAGTGTTAAATATGAGAACACACAATTCGAGCTTTAACGCAGATTGTAATCGTCATACTAATAATCGAAAATCGTTGTTTCCAGGTTTCCACGATAGTATAAAATCATTGAAATAAAAAATGCGCACATAATTACGTTTAAAGATCTTATCATGAATTAATAAGTTCAGACTTACAGGGACAGTGTTTATAATCAATAAGAGGCAACCGTTGAACTGTCGACATAATTGTGCCATTTGTTGTACAATTTATACTTATATTTATTTCCCAGTTATCATTTACAGATTTGTTAATGACAGATCGCTTTCAGGAAGAAAATATTGTATAAATCCGATAAATTGTGTTAATGGAAGCGTAAAAATATAATTAAAGCAAATTTAATTAATATTTCTAGCTGTGATACAATTTCATGTGATGCAGACTATAAAATCAGAAATTTCAAAAGCTTCTTAATTTCATTCATCGAAGGCCATCTTAACCAACATGTGAAAATCTTAATATTCTTTGACAATTCCACTCATGTATAATAAATCTAAGGTGACCATTTATGTAAAAAGGAAATGATTGACTTAGACGCATGACCCGAAGAGTTTCCGGGGTACCAAATACCACTCGGTAAGAAATTTCTTTTAAATTAGATCTAAAATTATGAGTTATTTGGGTTTTTATGATATCTAGTCTAAGTGACAAATGTAGTGGTTGTTTACAGTAAGTTTTTAGGCGTTCCATGTCATAATGCAATAGCGTTAAAAAAATCTATTTAAATTTGTATTTTACTTCGGTTTTTAAAAGTACATAGTTAAAATAGCGAGCAAAACGTTATCCATTTGTATAGTTTTCCATTGAATTCACCATTCGTAAAATATCTGGACGATCTTGGAGATATTTAAATAATTCAAAGCAATTCATTTCAAAATTACGTTTTGTCATTAAAAGCCCGTTTCAAGTTCTTACAATAATGTTAGTTTTTTCGATGGTCCAAATTTTATTCATATCAGTAAAAATCCTTTCAGTGACCGGGTTAAATCCCGGTAAACATGTACATTTCAACAATTTTTTGTATGTTGTGTGGTTTATCTTCACTCTTGAAGTAATTAAAAAGCTCGACCCACTGTTTGTCAATAAAAACAGAAAATTCTATCCACTCTTTCATTTTTTGACTGTCTGTACATTTTTTTGATGCACAAAAAGTTCCGAATCATCTATATGAATATCAGAGTGTTGTTTTTGAAAAACAGTTAATGAGTTTCCAACCATACAGGTTGTTTTTTTAGCAATACGTAATGAACCGCTTGCGAATCTGTAAAGTCTTGCTTCCATTTATCCAAATAGGCTATACAAGTAGTATAACACAGTCACTGACGTTTTAAGTTAAGTTACGGCTCGGTCTTTTCCTTCATTCACCAAAGCTACTAGCATAGTATGAACTTGATTTCTATTAACTCTTGCTTAAATTTGATAAAATCGTGCATACTCTACCATTGAAGATTTTTCAGATTCCACTTGCAGCACGCATTTATGAAATGCAGAAGCTTGTGAACGAAGAAACCATAGCCAAACTTAAAAAAATTGTTATTAAAGCTATTAAGAATCAATGTGGGACATTTTTATTGGCAGAAAGTAACTCTGTAACAGTTTGAATATTTTTAATATGCTTTCTATCGAAGGCAACAACGTTAACCATCTGGTTTTACTGTATCCCAACAGTTTTGGTATTCAACATTACCAAACTCACAATATTATTTTAATTGTTTAACTCGAACAGTATAAATGTAAAAATAGATAGACATAGATTTTCACAATAATGGCTTCGATGTCAATAGTCAAGCAGTCTGATGATGTTTGAATAAAGTTATGAAGGGTATGAGCAGCACAGTTGATGCCAACTAAAGGTGTTCTAAGTAGCTGCCGAACATTATAAAAGACGTTATCTTGGCCATGTCAACCGTTTTAATAATATATTCGAATATAATGTCCGAAGTTTCATAGAATATTTCACGAGTATAGGACACATGTTTACGCTCACGTGATTTAAACAAGCGGTATAGATTGTTACAACATTGACTGTTCCAAGATCGTTTTGTATGGAACTTTTTTGAGATTCTTTTTGTAAAATGTTACACACGATACTTTTAGATTTGGTTCTAGCGCATGTAAATTTTTGTTGGGAGCAACCTTTACTGGCTTACTAGTGCAATACATAGAACGAAAGGACTGATTGTGGATCACGTTGTGGTATGACTATGTACATTTAATCGCAGCTAGCTTTTGTTCTTCACATACAAATGTATTCTTACAAAAAAAGACGACACTGCTATTACTAGAAGCAGCAATATGTACCTTTTTATTCTTAAGTCTCGATATGTGTTGAACAATATCCGCCTTTCCACCATATGCAAGTGAAAACTGTCCACAATATTTTGAGCGTTTTACATCACTATCTGAGGTCGTTTTAATAAATGGACATTCAATGTCCAAATCTCTAGTAAATGTACACTTTCTTTTTTGAATTACTGATTTTCTACAGTCCTACATACAGACTACACTATAACGATTATTTGTTTAACAACAATTGTTTATTAACATTTAACTAAAACCAATGAACTATTTACACTATGTTTATTTACACGCACCAGTATATTTATTTTCCACACGTAGAGGACACCGTCGCTAGGCTTGATACTAATACTACCTCATAAGCGGGATCACGCATTATTTATTTAAGACGATAAAAGAGCTAGAATAGTCTCGTAAATTGTAGAACTTATATTCTCATCCTATTGTGTCTTATCTGAAGGTCGAGCTAACCCTTTTATACTTTCTAGACTTTGATTAATTCCTTCTAAATAATGAAACGTCAGAAACGGAGTAAACAAGAGACGTCTATATAAATACGAAACATTTACGTAATTTATTAAAATAATTACATATACGAAATGATGTATTTAAAAAAGGGACTGTCCCGTATAATATGGGTCGAATGGTTGCTTTAAATAAATCCCATTTGTAAGTGCAAATATCGTAGCTTGCTATCGACTAAATAACGGCTATCTATTAATGGTTGAAGCTGACCTCTGTAGCAAATTTTGGTTAGGTTGGTACCACTACCCTTCATTTCGGTCGCAACGATTGACATTAGCGTCCCATGGGGTAATCACCTTTGATGTAATTATAAACATTGTTTGTTAAAATTAAACAGAATACCCCTACTTTTGGAAATGTTTATAGCCAATATTTGCCAATTACAAGTATTTAACAAAATGAATTTTAAAATTATTGTTATGACAAAAATACAAACAAAAATTATTTATTAAATTAATATAATTACAAAAAATGTTGAAAATGATGATCCTGATGCTGTAGAGATAAATTAATTCTCCGCTTCATGTTTTCAAAAACACGCTGAAGTCCTTCCCGTGTTCAACTGCTTCCATTAATTCATCTAAATAATGCAATCTATTTCTATAAATATTGTCTTTAATCTTTCCAATATAACGAAAAATTAATACAGGAATGAAGAAAGAACGGAAAAATTATAAAAGCTAATGAAAAACAGATACGTGCGACTATGGCAAAAAAGGTAGAAACCGATTGATTTTACAATATAATTCTCAGTGTTGCAAATACTAAGCAAAGAAATTTCCTAGATTTGACATGACGTCATCTTGAATCATTAATAGATACGTGTTAGGAAGAAACAGAAATGCAAGTGGATAAAAAAACCGAATAGATTACCTTGCCATGGCAACGCTAGCATCTATTGTCTTTTTTATTATGACGCGTCGCATCACTCTAACAATTTTAAATGTCAAAAGCATAGTAAATAGTAAATAATGTATTCTACCTGTATGTCAAGATTCCGAAATATTTGCGAGGCAGAAATAATAAACCAGATTGAGAACACCGAAAAATACAAAAAAAGTCAATCTTCTATTTGGAACCAATTTAGTGAATTTCGTAAATAACGCAACTTTAACTTCAAAACGGAGCAGTCAGTGGAAGATGTGGCAAAAATATTGATGGACAGGGGCTTTAACATGTAGAAACAAAGTGGGGGCGATTATAAATAAGACGTTGCAAACACAACAGCTAAAATGTTACGAGGTGTGTATTTTGAAAAATTTAAGTTTCGTTTCAATCCCATCACTAATTTGGCATTTAAGAAATCACATTATGCACGTAATTCTAATCGAAAGAACTTACAAAATAATTTATAAAAACATAAAAATAGTTCAGTTGCATTAGGTCTTTTTATAAAAGATTTTTTCATATTACTGCCTATAAACTAGCTCGGCGAGGAGGTGAAGCAGCAAATTGTAAGGTACACTCTTTAGAGAATAAAAATCAAATAATGATGATTTAACTCGGGCATTAAATATAATACCATATTTTCCAAAACATGTCAGGGAGGCTCAAATAAGTGTTGCGATAGTAAATGGCTAATAAAAAACATAGAAAATCCTAACATATGCCCAGTAATGATATTTTATGAAACATTATCACATAGACCGAACCGTGTTTGTAATAGTTCTCTTTGTTCGTCCTTCTGTAGGGGGCTATTTTGTGATGTTTCGCACGTTAGGGATTGTTTTGTGACGGGCGTATTACCTGCGATTATTACCTTGCTTGCATACACCTGCCTACAAAGAATAATATTTTGGTCCTATTTCAATCTTTTACAATTTCCAAAATCATTGAGTAAAAATTTTATATTGTTTTTATGAAAATGTGAAACGATTCAACGTCAACTATAAGTGATTTTAATTTATAAAGATAACGTTCATTCACTAAACTTTACCTATATTGTTATCATTTTTCTGTTCGTGTAAATGAACTTCAATGATTCCTTTTTCCTTTTATAGGGACGCTCCAGCTAGCTTAACAATGGGTTAAATGGTTATCGTTATCATTCATCAAAATTATCCTCAATCTGAGGTTATTAATTACCTGTACTTTGCAATTAATTGAACTTGCTTTCTTCAGTATTTACACATGCAGTGTTTGAATAAGCTTTTAAAATTTGCAACAGTCAATAATAAAAATGAATCAAAAGTGATAATATTTAATTAAGCCAAATTTTAAATATAGACTTTTGTTTACAACATTATATAAAAATGATTCTAATTCTGTGTTAGTATTTTTCTTAATATTAACATGAAGAAACATTCCTTTACAAATGATCAACGAAATATATTTTCGTTCAACAGTTTCCACAATTTAATGATTTTTTCTAAATAACTGTTTGATATATTTACACTGTCCAGTTTTTACTTAATAGTTCAGTTGAACTACAAATAACTTGCGCAACAAAATGCAAGCTATTTACAAACCGCGAATGCTCCCTTTATTATACATCAATAAATTCAAGTTATTGTCCTTTATACTGTGATTTACCAATTTGGATCGATTACTGTCTAATATATTTATTATTCACTATTTAAACACAATTTATTACGGCTCTGATACATATAAAACGCGTTATCTTCACTTCTTACGTCACTTTTAATACGTATTTTAAATTAACAATTGCACTTTTTATTATTTTAGCTTGTCCTCGCATTAATACGGAAATAGTTATTTACAGTTGAGTGCGTTAATAGTGAATTTCACAGTGCGACAGCTTCTTTTGAGAAACGAGCCCGCGAGTTTCTCATTAGCTGAGCACTGTATTAAATTTTTTGGCCGACAGCAAATGCGAAAATGCCACCCACCTAATTCCAGGTCTTTTATTCACATGTTGAAAATTGTACCATTAATGTAAATGTTTACAATTACAATAACTGCGTTTTTGATAAAAAACCTAAATAAACAAATGAACTGTCCTTAACAATGTTCCGTTTAATAATACTGAATAAAACAATATCGTTTAAGTTATCGAGAGATGGCGGTACCTTGCAATTTTAACTAAAAATGTAAAAATAGCGTTGTTTTGGACATTTATTTAATCAGAAAAGGTGTAAAGTAAAGTTTCGTTAAACAAATTTTATTATTTTATACTTCCTATATTTTTGATGATTCTGAAAGCTTACAATTTACTGACCATTTTACCGCACTGTAAAGGTGTTTTTACAATAGTGTGCGTAAAAATGAAGTTATACTTGACGTTCACAAGATTGTAACGTCAATTTTACGTTTCAGGAGGCCAAATATATCATTTATATTCTCTTTACACAATACTAACTGACTATTCGTTATAATTACACAATATTAATTGCAGCATAAATCAAGCTGCAGCAATCGATTTTCAACCAACCCCGATTGCTTACTAGAGGCGACTCTTCTCGCTTACTTAGCGCGACTGTTTTAAAAACTGCATATGATTATTATGACAGCGTCTCATTTCTTCCAACACATCAATGCACTTGCAAATGCCGCGTATTTTAAATATTTTCCAATTGAATATATAGGTAACTTATAGAAATAAACTCAAGCTTTTCATCTTAATATTAATTACATTCAAATACAAATAAATAATAACCATTTTTTATCAAGAAAAATAATATATAAGTATCTAATCTCATATAATTTATCGCGAACTTTTGATTAATTTAGAGCTCCCGTTACATGTTACAACCAGATCCCATTCCTTGATTTCGAATTAACCACAAAAAATATCCCGCTAAATCTGAACTCTTGTGGTATTACCCCCGAGAGTAAAATGAATTCAACCAATGGGGGTAAGCATTGCGCCAAAACCTATGTCACGTTATCGAGAAGTTCAAAATGTAAAAGCATGATTTGAAATTGTGAAATGATGTGTGAATACGGAATTCAATAACAAATTTAGATATGTGTACGTTAACGATTAATAATTAAAGAGAAGAGTAACAACTTTTACACTGGATGTCCACTGAACCCAAAAAGTGTGAATGGAATGAATGGAAAAATGGAACGAGGTTGTTGTGGAGGGGAGGGGGTTAAATGTTTTGAATATTAAGCATTCGTGCCTTCAGGTGTATTATTGAACTCTTGGCAAACATTTGTTAATAAAGTTTTAAATACCATCTACCACGAGTGTATAAATAGGGTTAAATTAGCAAAAATGTATATTAGGTATACTTCATTCACGATGTCTGAAAGTCTAGAGTGACTATAGGTTATTGTCCGTAAGTTTGGCTCACTGAGATGAAAACTTTGAAGTTGTATGATCTAATACAATTTTACTTTACTTTTTCTACCACCATAGAGTTTTACAAAGTTTGTTTTTTAATTTAAGAACTCATTACACTACAGCATCCTCTTCGTTTTTTCTTTTTTTCCATCAAACCTTTATAAGATCTTTTCTTAATCTAACACATAGCTTTTAACACTTTAAATTTTATTCTATTTAATAGACTCCATAATGTCAATAACTTTTACAATATATCCATTTCAATAAACTCAACACACAAAAAACAGTATAAAAATATCAGTAATTTTATTATATTCGACATAACATTCACAACAATTAGATTCTGAAGAAGCCGAAGAATACAGAAGTAAGGTTAGATCAGCCCTAGATTCATATAGGCGAACTAAACCTAATCTATCTAACCTAGAAAGGAGAGCGGACATTTTCCTTAAGAATGACCCAACGATCAAAATTCTCCCGGCAGACAAAGGAAACGCGACTGTGGTAATGGATATAGACACTTACAACAGTGAGATCCAAGAACTACTAGACGGGGGCGAGTACAAACAAATACCAAAAGACCCCACACCATCAATCGAAAGACGAGTACACCAGACGCTGGCAAAACGTGAGGAGGAGTTCTACGATTACCAGAGAACTAGACTTACCCCACAGTACAGCAAATCTACACATCTGTACGGCTTACCAAAGATTCATAAGCAAGGAATTCCTCTGAGACCAATTGTGAGCTCGAGAAATTCACCTTGTCACTCATTAGCACACTATCTGCTAGGTATCACCACACCCTTATCGGGAAAAACCGAGTCTATGGTCAAGAATACGCAGCACCTCGTGGAAACCATCAGAAACTACCAACCAAACCACTAAGAAATACTGGTAAACTTTGACATTGTGAGTCTATTCACAAATGTGCCTACGGATAAGGCACTAACTATCATAAGGGACAAGCTGGAAAAGGATGAAACGTTAGACGAATGCACGCAACTTTCGGCAAACACAATCATGGAACTTCTGACAATATGCATTAGAACTACATATTTCCAGGTAAAAGACAAATTCTACCAACAAGAGTTTGGGATGGCGATGGGTTCCCAACTATCACCCATAGTGAGCAATATATGTATGGAAGACTTTGAAGACCAAGCGATATCCGAATTCACAGAGAAACAAAGGATGTGGCTTAGATACGTGGACGATACCTTCGTAGTTTGGCAATACGGCAAGCATAAGCTAGATGAATTCCTAGATCATCTAAATAGCCGCGCACCCTCCATAAAATTCACAATAGAATTGGAGTCGGGACAAAAACTGCCATTCCTGGATGCACTTGTACACAGGAATGACAACACTTTCACGACAAATATAGGCAGGAAACTTACCCACACGGGGAGGTACCTACACTACAACTCCAATCACCACAAAAACGTGAAGTTGTACGATAGAACAAAAACAATATGCTCCAAACAAGAGGACCTGAACAAAGAAAAAGAAAATGGCTACCCCGATCTAACATCTAACCTAAACAGGGAAAGGGTAACCGAAAAAGAAGAACCTAAACGTACAGCGATAATACCATATATACAAGGTACCTCAGACAAAATACGAGGGATGGGGATTACTAACCAAAACCAAACCATACATCCGAATGCGGTAGAGCATACATAGGAGAGAGCAGTAGACCACTCAAAGTGAGAACGCAGGAACGTAAGAACCACGTCCGCAAGGGCGAAATAGAAAGATCAAGAATCGCCGAACATGTGGCAACGGACGAGAACACAACTCGTCGGAAACTCAAAGAAGCCACATACATCGCACTAGCAAAAAATCCAATAAGCCAAATTAGTGTAGAAATGAAACCCATATGGATTCCAATAATGCGCGGAGAGCTTAAGCGCAATACACCTGAACAAGAAGTTACGGCGCAACATGCGCAATAAACTTCTGCGCAACCACGAAAAGTATATATATATATATATATATATATATATATATATATATATATACAGGGTGTTAATACTAAGTGGTTACACCCGAAAATGGCAGTTAGATCTCATTAAAATAAACAACTTTTTTTAGTTCCAATTTTTGATTTTGTATAACTCTTCGTTTGTTTTTCGAAAAATAGTCACAGCTTCTTTATTTTAAGGACTATTAATAAAAAATAAAAAGTTTCTGAATTAGCTTTCGATTCTCTAGAACATTTGTATTTACAACTATTTTCTATTTTTCAAATAACAAAATGGCGACCGATCAAATATTTCAAACCAAGATATTTTGATAACCACTCGATCGATTTTTGAAAGTAAAACATTTATAAAATCGTTAAATTATCTACTACAGTATTTGCCTAGAAAAAATTTATTAATTAATTACAAAAAAATAATTATTCAGTTAAGTGCTAGTATTACGCTCACAACTATTAACAAACTAAAAACATTTAAAACGAAGTAACTTTCTGACATTAAATACTATAGAAACAAAGAAGTTCGGATGTGAAAATGTACTATAATAAATTTTCAAAGTGGCCGCCATTCGCAGCAATGCACGCTCGGCAGCGTTTTTAACGTTGGTAGAAACTTTCGCAAGGACTTCTGGCCTTTCTTTGATATCTTCTGCTGCAGCCACGATTCTAGCCACTAGTTCTAGCTCTGTATTCACTGGTGTCTCATACACCAAGGTCTTCATCTTACCCCAGAAGAAATAGTCTAATGGTGTTAAGTCAGGGCTTCGGGTGGCCATGCAATAGAGCTCCTTCCAATCCACTTATTTGTATATTCGCGGTTTAGAAATGCGGTGATTTCTCGCGTTGTATGAGCCGGACCCCATCATGCTGAAACCAAAGTTTCCGTCTAATGTCTAATGGCAAGTCATCAATAAGTTCCGGTAGCACACTATCCAAGAAAGTCAAATAATTGTCTCCATTCAAGCGGTTTGGGAGAATGTAGAGTCAATTACATGCTCCCCTACGATTCCGGCCCATACATTGACTGCAAAACGTTCTTGATATGCACGAGTAAATGTTACTTGGGGATTTTCGTCAGCCCACAAGTGATTATTTTTAGAGTTAAATACACCGTTCCTTGTGAAGCAAGCTTCATCAGTGAACAGAATAAATTTTCAAACTCCCTTTGAAGATTACAATGCTGAAGAAGCCAACGACAGAACATCAGTCTTGGCTGAAAGTCGTCAGGTCACAAAGCTTGCAATTTCTGTCTAGAGTATGGACGAAGACCTTGTTCTTTCAGAACTTGCCAAACAGACACATGGTTTACATTTAATCTATTCGCTATTACTTGTACTTGTCGATGGATCATCCTCTACATATTAAGTACAGCCTCTTCAAATGCAGGTGTTCGACGTAATCTATTGGAATTTCCACCAATTGTTGGGTAAAACCTACCGGTCTCAGATAATCGTCTACAAATTTTTCTAAAAGTTGACGACGATTCGGTATCTCATCAGATATATTCGTCGAGCTTCGTTTGCATTACGCCTTGCTTAAAAACCAAAAGCATGTCAAGCAGTTCATCGTTTCAATAATAATTTATTATCACATAAAATACAGACACGACTTTAGAATATGTAATTTTATAACTCACAAACAATATCACATCCTTCAGTTTGAAGTGCGAATATCTTGGTTCACTTGTTCTAATCTTGTTTATTGTATAAAGCTCCTTTGATGCAGATGTTTTTAGTTTGTTAATATGTGTGCATGAGTGACGACACTAACTAAATAATCTTTTTTAAACAATTGAAAGAACTTTTCTAAGCAAATAATGTAGTAGATAATTTAACGATTTTATGAATGTTTTACTTTGAAAAATCAGATATTTTTTAGTTTGTTAATATGTAGTGTGCATGAGTGACGACACTAACTAAATATTCTTTTTTTTTTAAACAACTGAATAAACTTTTGTAGGCAAATACTGTTGTAGATAATTTAACGTTTTTATAAATGTTTTACTTTCAAAAATCGATCGAGTGGTTATGAAAATATCTTGGTTTGAAATTTTTGATCGGTCGCCATTTTGTTATTTGAAAAAATAGAAAATAGTTGTGAATACAAATGTTCTAGAGAATCGAAAGCTAATTCAGAAACTTTTATTTTTATTAATAGTCCTTAAAATAAAGAAGCTGTGACTATTTTTCGAAAAACAAACGAAGAGCTATAACTTCGAACGGTACAAAATAAAAATTGGAACTAAAAAGTTGTTTATTTTAATGAGATCTAACTGCCATTTTCGGGTTTAACCATAGTATTAACACTGTTATATATATATATATATATATATATATATATATATATATTGGATTACTCAGTGACTCAGCAGTAAAGGGGTCAGACTAGTAAGTGAAAGGTACCAAGTTCGAATCTGAGAGTAGTCAAGTGCTTGGGAAAAAAGTATATAACGTATGAATTTGACTCAAGTGCGAAAACAGTCTTTCTCAGGACTAAGCCAGATGGCGGAAGTAGAGTCCGCTTCCGAAACGTCGCGCTGAAAAAGCAAAAACTATGGAAATAGGACGATAAACTCCACTAATAGGAAACCACAGTTACAAAACACCTATAATACAGGATCAATTCTTATCTCAAAACCTTTACTAACGTTCTCGATAGACATTTACATACAGGCTTGGTTATTTGGATTTTAATTGCCTTTTAATGGCCTTAATGTGTTTTTATAACTGGTTCCCTTTTTGTAACAGTTTTCTAATCCCCGATGTGCTTCCGTTTAAGGCTTCCTTATCCCTATTTTTACACTCTGGTCTAACATCTTCGTTCAGCATCCGGCGTCTTGGTCCAGCATCTTGTTTTCGTATGCCGTTTTGGTTTTCCGCCATCTTGTTTTGGTGTGCATTTTGGAATCCACTTTAGATTTGTGTAGTGTTCCTTTGGGTCTCCTGGCTTTTCGCCATTTTACTTGCTTACATATGACTTTTTGATTCTACGCTATCTTGTTTTCGTGTGTCTTTTTGCCTTTTGGCCATTTTATTTCCGTGTTCCGAATAGGTATATCTGCATTTTTTTGTTTTCGCTATATGCTTTTTCGTTCTCCGCTATCTTACGTCGGTGTGCCCTTTTGGTTTCCCACCATCTCCGATGGCTTTCATGTGCCTTTTTGGTATATCCCACTTTTCTTGTTTACGTTTGGATCCCATTTCCACCAGCTGGAGATTCGCCAGGCCTTCCTTATCTGACATGCCTTATTTTGGACAGCTTAATAAGCAAAAGTGAATTGTCTTTCTCTATTTTTTGGGGTTAAATGCAAATTTAGCGTCATCTTGTAGCACCACAGAATTTACCATTTTATGATAAATTTAAAATCTAACTAAGCTAGTACTGCGATCTTATGGTATAATTAGGAGGTAATACGCCGTTTGCAACTCCATCTTGTAGTGCAATGTATAAGCTAACCAAACTAGTTTGACTAGCTTGTGGTATAATAGGAATTCAGTAACACGCTATAGTTGGCGTAAACTAACAAAGCCAGAAGCCTGATCTTGCGGTATAATTAGAATATAGTACACACCTTTCAACGCCAACTTGTGTAATATTAAAGGTTAACTAAGCTAGTGCACTATGTTGAGATATTATCAGATGTTAACAGATGTTCAACGCCATTTCGCGATATAATTGAAAATCAAATTGCAACACCAACATGTAATTAAAAAGTTAACTCCAACATTCAATATATAGCGCCATCTGGCGGTTTACAGAAACTCATTGAACTTTCACTTCGCGAGTGCAAAAAATCTATTGAGCAGCAAATGCAAGAAAAACTATCAAACATACAAATACACAATCAAAGTGAACTATCAATCAAGTAAACACCCAAACTCAAAACGTGTTAGCCCGCAAATGTGCAAACGTACAAACAGAGAAACCAGCTATTGTACGTGCAAACATATAAATACGCAAACGCGCAACCCCAAAATCAAACAAACCAGGCAACCTTCTCCTACAAATATCCAAACACTCCAAACAAGCAAGGAAGCATACCACAGCATCTGATGTAATGGGTATTTCGGCGGTGACAAGTGAAGCTTGCCATTAACGATAAACAATACAAGAATTTTAACTCCGTTGGAAAATTTTGTTTGTGTGTGCGCGCTCGCGTTCGCATGTGCGTTCGTGCGTGTGTGCGTATGTGAGTACAAGCCTGCGTGCGTACGTGCGTGCGTGTGTGTGTGTACACACACACACACACACACACATGTGATACTGTGTTGTGTGTATGTCAGAAAGATAAGAAGAACAGACAAAGAAAAATGCGCCACAAATTTTGAGGAAAGCAAAGATAAAATATTTGTTCTTGTCCCTGTAAAGCTTGAAACAGGAAGAACAGATAAACAATAATTCCCTCAATAAGTGTAAATTTATAAATTTTAATACCTATATATATATATATATATATATATATATATATATATATATATATATATATATATAATAACGGTACATACCTATCCCAACATGCAATTTTACCCCAACCCTAAAGATAAGTGTAGCCTTGTCTGACTATCACAATGTGTAACATTAAACTATCGCAATTAACATATACTTTCAAGATTAGTGCCGAGAGCTAGTCGAGAGATTTTACGGGTGATAAACTCACCTTTAATCAATTTAGCTAATTTAATAAAAGAACGTAATGCCCCTTTCTTTTACGCTTAAAGATCTTTCATAAAACGTAACCGTGAAAAGGGAAATTTTTGTATACATAAATAACCGCAATAGTTTACGTTAGAAAGGTAACACTTCAACTTGAATTTCGCTTCACAATATCCAAACGCACCCCACCCCCCCTTAACAATGACAAATTCAAATATATAATTGGAGAAGTTTGTTCAGTTCATGTACTAACATGCATATACGAATACGTAATCAATTTCGAATTAGAGATCAATAATTCGAACACTCTTATCCCCAATAAAAGAAACTTTGTACTTAAAATCTAATAAATATAATATAAATAATACGACATAGACATTAGACAACCGGTATACACAAGTTATGCTTCTAGTTACTGCTACTGCGCACAATAGCGCAAACAGTAAATAAGGTAATATCAAACATGGAAGCTAACTGTTAAAACAACACTGGGTGTTTTATGTAAAAGTTTAGTATCGAATTTGGTTAAATTAAGTGCACAACATATTAGTTAATTATTGGATCAACTTATAACAGCTTTATACTAGTAAAATCTTTACGAAACTTAAATGAATTCAGCTATCAAGACGACACCGAAGTTGGAATAAAGGTAAACAATGTATTAAATTTTTTTGTTGTAATATGATTAATTTACAGGCACTTTTGGGTAGATACTGTAGTTATCGCTGCGGAAGGTAGCATCTAACCGATGATAGGTTTAAAAGTAAAATCAGCAATGCAATGTTTATTAGCACGTAATGGAACAATCTAACCTTTTGATGGACGAGCACTGCAGTAGTTAATACCGTTTAAATTCCATCCTCATACTTGCAGCACAGCTACCAGTAATCACTTACGAGCAGTCTCAGTGAAGAGCACATCGTAGCAAAACCAAAAGCGAGACGAAAGGTACACTAACAGATATGCAACGATTATGTAAAGTAAACGAAAAGAATGGCAGACGAAAAGAAAAAGCAGAAAAAGCTAGAAATAAGGTGAGATGCACAATAGCAATTTATTTCTATAACGTTGTTTTACCTCTAGAGATCGAAGACGAGCTATAATGTGATAATTTAGCACGAACTGGTTAAACATACTTCGTTTATTTTAGATATCGTATTTTAAGCTTAAAAGAAAGATTCGAATTATAGCGAGATTGAAGAGATCCAAGCTAAACTTACCATGTGCGTGTAGGTTACATATTTTTTATATCCGCATTACCAGCGATTTTAATACTTCATCAAATGAAGAAATAATTTTTTGAGAAAATTCTCCTTAATAAATGGTGATTGCACCCCGAAGAACAGCGACCAGAGAAGTTTTCTAAAATATATTTTACATCACACAAAATGGCCGTTAAGGAACCATACCTTAGAAACAAAGCATTCAACAAAATTTTCTTATCAAATTTTAATATTGTTAAACAAATGTATTTCAATAAAGCATATTTAGTAGTATGTAATTATTCAATGGCACCACCATCTAGTGGTGATTTAGCAAAGTGACAGATACCTATAAAATGTAAGAATTTACAGCTAACCAGAACCCACGTATAGATGGCACTAGTAAGTTTATTTTAAGATCTTTTATAAACAAAATATAAATATGACAAAGAAATAATTTAATCAATTATAATAAATGGTAGAGGCAGTAAATATAGAAAATTTATTTTGGTAAAGAAATAAGTAACGAGTAAACCGAAATGCATAACAGTCCTAACTATTACAAGCTGTGTACTATATCTTAATTTCCACAGAAGATTGCACTACGACCTTAGATAGCTCTTATATTACCCATAAGATGGCGTTGCAAACTGCTTCTTAATGTTTATTATACCTCTAGACAGCAGTGAGAGAGGAAAGGAGTCCTAGTACCGGAAAATGGTACCAGGACAAGAAATAGGATCCTGACGGAATCCTAGATATCTGAAACGGCACAAAACACCTAGATGGCGAAAAAAGATACATCAACGATATACCAAAAGGGTACACGAGAACAAGATGACGAAAATCCAGAAAGGCGCACGCGAACAAAATGGCGGAAAGTCCAAAAAACGACGCATAAGGAGATGGCACATATACCAAGAAGACAAGTTAACAGAAACCCAAATGGGCACGATGAATCAATGGCAATAAGATGGTGAAAATACGAAAAACACATGCAAAGAAAATGGGAAACAGTCAACGAGAAACACGCAAACAGGATGGCGGAAAACCAAAGAAAACATGTAAACAAGAGAGCGGAAAATCAGAAACCCACACGAAAATGAGATGGCCAAAAATCAACAAGACACTACAACACTAAGGTTGATTTCCAACCTCCAAGTCGTTTAATTGCTGAAAAATCTGCTGCGCTGTCAGACAAAATTGAGGCAGAAGAGAATCTGAAACAATGTCCAGTATAAAGTGTAGGTTGACCTAATTTTAGAAATGCAGCAATAATGGATGACATTTTATAAAATGTGTTTGTGCCTTTAGGCTTGTTGTTTTATAATAAATAAAAAATCGATTGTGCTTCGTATGCGCAGGTAGCAAGATATACAGTGTTATAAGTTTAAAAAAAGTGTGTTCTTCATTTTCTACAATTGTATATATTTTCTTCGCGTATGAGATTTAATCATTGATCGTTATTAAGAATTTAGATTTTAAATCTTGAACATCACTAGTTTCCAATTTTAACAATTCATTTTTACGCAAAGTAAAAATCAACGCAACCTATAGAGAAGTATTGTATGTAATCATACTGAAATATGTTAATTACACAATTACCTTTACCATCAAAAACATGTTGTCTGGAGCGTCACGAATAAATTTCTGAACTTGGTCCTTAATGAGCACTTTCGACTTCTTCGGACTGTAGCCTTCCCTGTGCCGCTTTATACACGCTAGTAATATATGGTACTCGTCTATGGCCACATTGTTCTTTAATTGCAATGTTAATTTAAGCATTGAATATATGGCCATAAACTTCCAATTAAGCTTTTTTCCACTAAAGTGGAAAAATACGCCAGCATTACCGACTCGGAGTAGCCCGTTCGCTACTCCACGAAAAAAATTCTGCGTAAGTTTTGTCATACAATTTTCCACTTTGTTGAGGCAATAAACTTAGTGCCGTCGTATTTGCTGCTTCTGCTATGGTCGGTGGCGTTAAACTGAATTCTTCAATCCTATCGGAATTATCGCACTGGTTACAAACAACCAATAAACAACCGTACAAAATCGCGCAATGACAGTTCGCCGCGTACATGATAATGAAAATTGAGCATTAATAGGGGTTATTAATGGTTAATTTTGAATACTGCGCGAAAACGGTGCCTTCCTTCGATAGTTAAGGCTCCCCGTTTGTGTCAACTACTTCTTCGAACATTCAATATGCTAAATAGATACGAAGGACCAGTTGTAATTAAAATTAATTTATTACAACAACTTATATTAAAAAACTTTGTTACATTCTTTTTTTTTTTTTCACTAACTTTGAGAGAGTTGATCTATTACAAACAAAATATATAATTGCGTTGTTGCGATGTTTCGCAACATACTGCCCCCACCGCAATAGTGTGTTGGCAAAAAAAATTATTATTGTAAGTCTGAACATCTACATGAATTTACAACTGATTGAAATCAGGAAGTTAACTAAATAATTCGGCGTAAGAGACCGGAGATTATTGAACAAGTTAGGATTAAGTCCGAGATAAATTTGTTACTGAGAGAACGGAATGCGAGGACTTTAATAAAATAAACAAAACAAACAACAAATATATATAAAGGAATATTTTACATTTTCTTTCGCAAGAGAAATTAACAATCTGCCTGTGGAAGACGGCACACTTTTGTTATGGAACGAGTGAATTCTCCCTCTTGTGTTTTTAGGCGGGCAACTCTGACTTTTCCATCGGCGCCTTCAAATGTTTCCAAGACCCTGGCCATTGGCCAATGCAGAGGGGGAGAGTTTTCTTCTTTCAGCAAGACTAAATCATTTTGCTGCAAATTTCGAGTCTCAGTCATCCATTTTGGTCGATTTTGTAATCGGTTTAGATAATCAACTGACCACTTTTTCCAAAAATTTTGCTGAAGTTTTGAACATCGTTGCCAAAAGGACAACTTGGCTTCTGCCGAGTTGGAAATCTCTTTTCAGGGTATGATGAGAGGCTAGTTCCTATTAGAAAATGCCCAGGAGTGAGCGTTTGAAAATCTGAAGGGTCGTTTGAGAGAGCAATGAGGGTCTAGAATTGAGAATAGCTTCAATTTGAGCTAATATGGTGGCAAATTCTTCAAAAGTGAGTGGAGTAGTGCCCACAACACGCGAGATGTGGTATTTGGCACTTTTTATTGCGGCTTCCCAGAGTCCTCCCCAATGAGGGGATCTGGGGGGGATGAACGTCCATTTGGTTTCATTTTGAGAAAGGTAAATTTGAATTGAAGTGTTCACATCCGTATTTCGGAAATAATCGTATAGTTCCTTTAACTGATTTTTCGAACCCAGAAAATTAGTGGCATTATCACTATAAATGACAGACGGATTTCCTCTTCGAGATATAAATCTTTTAAGAGTGGCTAGAAAAGCCTCAGTTGACAGATTTGAGACTAGCTCGATGTGAACTGCTTTAATCGCCATGCATACGAATATAGCTATGTAGCATTTCATTACCGGTGCCTTGCGTAGATGGGAGGACTTTATGAAGAACGGTCCACAAAAATCGACTCCGACTTTTGGAATGGTCGTGTGGCAGTCACTCTGTCTTTTGGCAAATTAGCCATGATCTGTTGCACTGATTGTGCATTAAATCGAAAACAAATAGTGCAATTCCGAATAATTCGTTTTATGTGACGCAGTCCGTCTAGTGGCCAATACCGTAATCGAACATTGCAAAGTACATTCTGAGGACCAGCATGGCATAATCGAAGATGTTCGAATTTCAATAAGAGAGAAACAACGTGATCCTTAGAGGGCAGGAGAAGAGGATGTTTTGTTCAAACAAAATTTCTGCATTTTCCAACCTACCACCCACACGCAGTCCAAGATTGTCCAAAAAGGGTTTTAATGAGCGAAGTTGCTTGTGAGATAGAACTTTGTTTGAGTCAAGTTCCAAGATTTGTTGAGAAAAATGTTCTTGTTGAACCTTTTTTATAATTACAGTGAGCGCGGAATCCAACTCCGAAATAGTCAAAGGGCCTGTTGCTTTGCTTGAGAATTAGTGACGTTGTGAACAAAGCGTAGCACATATGCAATTGTTCTATGCAATCGAGAAAATGACGAGAAACGTGTAAATATTGAATTCCAAAAGTGTTCTAAAATTGATTGACGATTAAAGATATTTTTCTTTCCTCAGGTGGATTGTCAACCGAGAAAGGAAAATTCTCTACATTTCGCACTTCAAATTTAGGATTGAGCAAATATTTGGGCCCGTGAAACCAAAAAGTTAAATCATCAGAGTTCAAATGACCACGGGACAGCATGTCTGCGGGATTATCCGCTGATTTTACATAATTCCACTTATAGTCATGAGTAAGTTCTTGAATTTCAGACACTCGATGCGACACAAATGCTGCCTATCGACTTGAGTGGCTTTTACACCAGTATAATGCAATTTGCGAGTCTGTCCAAAGTGTGACAGAGGTAGGAATTAGTTTATTTCTATAAATCGACACTATTTTATTAATCAATTTTGATAATAACAACATGGCACAAAGTTCGAGTTTGGGGATTGTAATTGTCTTGATTGGAGCTACGCGCGATTTAGATGACAATAAATTACAAGACACCGAGTTGTCTGAGTAAATGGTTCTAATATACACACAAGCTCCATAAGCAAGATTACTTGCATCAGAAAACCCATGAAATTCTACATATTCAATATTTTACTAGAAAATAAACACCGAGAGATTGTGAGATTTTTAACCGAGAAAAGAGTTCGCAGAGAGCTTTCCATTCTGTTAAAATAGAAATGTCACGTATTTCTTCATCCCATTGTACCTTATGTAACCACAATTTTTGCATAAGAATTTTTCCTTTAACTATAAGAGGATTCACCAATCCAATAGGGTCAAAGCATTGAGCGAGATAAGATAAAATTTTCTTTTCGAAATGGGGCAATCTTGTAGAGATTGTGAAGGAATAAAGATTTGAAAATTGTCTGATGAGGATTCCACTTCAAGCCGAGAATTTTACATGGGGATTTTTCCAGATTGAAGTCCACTTCTGTGCTTTGAGGGTGAGATATATTTTTAAGAAATCATTTGAGTTTGAACACCATTTGTGCAAGTGAAACCCGTGCTTAGAAGAAGAGGTTAATTGAGAATAAAGTTTAGGTAAATCTTTTCCGTTTCACATCCCGACAGAATGTCGTCCACATAAGTTTGAGTAAGCAGAGCATCTGATGCTAAGGGATAATCGGAATTATTGAGAGCGATATCATTTAAAACCCGAGTGGCAGCATAGGAGCAAAGTTTGTTCCGTATGTGATGGTTTGAAGTTCAAACATTTTAAAGATTGACGAGGTGAGTCACGCCAAATAATGTTTTGCAGAAAATTTAGGCGAGGATTCGTGAAAATCTGCCGATACATTTTCTCAATGTCAGCGGTGAGTACAAACCTAAACGAGCGAAACCTACACAAAATGTCATATAGATCTGGTTGAACTTGAAATCCTTTTAAGGTAACATCGTTTAATGAGAGTCCTGAAGATGTTTTACAAGACGCATCAAAAACTACACGCAACTTGGTGCTGACGCTTTCATTTCTGATTACGCACAAATGAGGAATAAAGTGTTTCCTTTCTAACCTACTGTTAGTCGGAAATAGCGGAACATATTTTGCATGACCTAATGACACATATTCATCGATGAATTTTTATATTCGTGAAAGAGGAGGATCTTTTCAAATCGTTTTTCAAGAGAAAAGAATCTTTTTTGCGATAAAGAAAGAGAATCGCCGAGTTTATGATGTTCATTTGTAGATTTCAGAGGAATATCTACTTGATAATGTCCATTTTTAAGGATGCGAGAAGTAGTATTAAAAATTTGTTCAGACTTTTATCTTCTGGAGAGAGCAAGGGAGGTTCGGAGAGTTCTTCAATTTTCCAGAATTTTGTTAAGAGTGTTTCTAATTCATCTGTATCATTTGAGTGGTTAGTGGAATGATGAGAATAGGATGTTGAAGTAGATGGTTCAAATGTATATTTTTAGGAACGGTTCCTGATATAATCCAGCCCAGATGCGTGTTTAACAAAGTAGGATAACCTCTGCCTAATTTCACTATGCCGTACGTGAGAAGTGTGTAGTAACTATCTGCTCAATAAGCAAATCTATATCGGATGGAGTGTGAAAATTAGGGTCAGCTAGAGTCATCTTAATATGATCTGGGATTTGTAACTTATCCGAGTGAATTTTTATTTGTGGAAGTTTATGAGTTATCTGTTCTAATATAGCACAAGAAACTTTGAATCTTTTAGAGCGGTCTACGTTTGAGTGTATATACATATTCACCGCTTTATTTGAGAAAGTTTTGTTTTGAGAAATTCCAGAAATATTCAAAGCTGTATTAAAGGTTTTATATCGGAGCTGATTAACCAGTTTTTGAGTACAAAACGAGTTCTGACTTCCGTTATCTAGTAGTATTCTTGCTTGGATAGGTCGTCCTTGCGCAGTAAACAAAGTTACTTGAGCTGTGGCTAGTAATACGTGGCAATTTTGGGGAAAGACCGGAAAAACTGGATAAATTTTCAGCCGGTAGCTGATTTGCTTGCAAGTTGACGCTCTGTTTATGTCTTGATAATGAAGTGGAGTTGAAATTGGGTGATTGTTTGATGGCTGAGGTTTATTTGAATGCACAGAATGTTCATTTTTTGGTACATTACGGCCAAAACCGTTATTTTGTGCATTTGAGTAAGAAATTGTGGGTTTATGATGAGTTTGAGAAAAACCTAATTTTCCTGAACTATTGAAGGGGACATTTTGTATGTGTAGCGCAGTGTGATGCTTCTTAGAGCAATGAAAACAAGTTGCACTTGAAGCACAATTTTCAACTGTATGCTTTGTGCCTAAACAGTTTAAGCACATTTTTTTACTTTGAACAAACTTTAATCTTTCTTGAGGAGATATTTCCAAAAATTGTGGACACCCGTAAATTTTATGAGATTTATCGCAAAAAAAATGCACGAGAGCGTAACTGTCACTTTTCGAGTATAGTGTTACTTTACTACATTTTGAGTTGACTAGTGTTTCATTCCCTGAAATGTTTTCTAACACTACACAACGATTTTCGAGAAATTCAAAAAATTCTGCTAAATTTGGCAATGTCTTTAAATCACGACCTTCCTCAAACAATTTCTTAGAGCCGAAATCTAGTTTTTTTTTTAAAAGAAAAATAAGTAATAATTCAAAATTACATTTATCAGAGAGCTTCATGTTTTTAGTGATTCTAGGTTTTCTTACAGGTTGTAACCAATTCTCTCAAATTTTGTGAATTACATTTTGTTATACAAGAGCATTTAACAAATTTTCGAAATGGGAATTAACAATCTTATTTTTGTTTTCATATCTTTGCTTAAGTAATAAAAGAGCTGTAGAGAAATTTTCGTTAGTCAATGACAATGATTCAATTAAACTAAAAGCTTCACCTTTTACCAGTGTTTTTAGATAATAAAAACGTTCCACATTTGAGAATTGTGGGTTGTTTATTATTAACGCATCAAAGAGATCTAAAAGGGCTTCCAATCGTGCAAATTTCCTGTAAAGTTGGGAATATTAATTTGTGGCAATTTTATATTCGAATTGTGTATATGCGAGCTATTTCCTAATTGAATCATTGTTGTGACTTACAGTGACATTGTGAGGATATAATTTTTGTATACATTTTTCAATAAGGGCTAACGTTGTAAAATACTGATTTTCAATTTTTTCACGATCTTCTACATCTGAATTATCTTCAAATTCTAATAAATATGAATCTATCTCGTCTTGAGCACATTCGTATTCAGAAAACGCGGCTTCCAATCTTTTTTGTCTACATGAAAATTCTTGAACATCTAATGTCAAATTTTGATAGCTCTGCACCCAATTCTGAATACGAGTGATTTTGCTTTTAGCACTTGTGCGAGTAGTTTTTAATTGTTTGAAATCCATGACCATTCAAAACAAACAATAAATATCAGAGTTAAATAAATGTGAATGCGTATTTACTATTTGAGAGTTTTTGCAATAGTTTTATGTAAACAATTTAGTTCACTAACCTTTTTTTCAGAGTTTTAATCCAAATAAATGATCACTTTAACTTACTGGAATCTTTCGTAGTGTGGATTTGACTTGGGCATATGCGGAGGGCGTCAGCTAATAGGAGTTCACACGTAACTGTAACTTCAAATCAACCATGTGCCAGGGGATAGGGAAAACGTTGAGATCTTTTTACTTGTGTGGGAGATTTTTGAGTGGAGATCCGGCTCGATGAAGACCATGCGCGAAAACGGTGCCTTCCTTCGATAGTTAAGGCTCCCCGTTTGCGTCAACTACTTCTTCGAACTTTCAATATGTAAACAAATACGAAGGACCAGTTGTAATTAAAATTAATTTATTACAACAACTTATATTAAAAAACTTTGTTACATTCTTTTTTTTTTTTTTTTTTTTTCACTAACTTTGAGAGAGTTGATCTATTACAAACAAAATATATAATTGCGTTGTTGCGATGTTTCGCAACAAATACATTATAACGTCATTATTTTGACGTCGACGGAAAAGGAAATTAAGTTAAAAATGGTGCTCAGGTTCTACTATCGGTATACATACATGTTATTATACTTACGATTATTGTATAACTCTTTCATTTTCTACTATGACAAGTCAACCATTATTTATGTTTTCTTATTAATTATTATAGCTATCCATAATAGATATTTATTTTATTTTGCCACCATAATGTTCTTTATACGCCTCCAAATGCGGGCGTAATGTGGTCTTTATGGCACGGAAATATTATTGATGCTAAGCAGCATGATTGACAGCAAACACATGACATGATATATAATAGCAATCTCACAGTATCTTAGTAACAACAAATTAGCCTACTGTTGACTTTATTTCACAGCATTTGCATTTAAAACTTGCCGAAAATACTGAATCTTTTAATATTTTGTTCCAGTTTCATGGTGCAAAATAAAATAAAACATTTATGTACCACGCATAATTGTAGATTATGCTCTTAATACATAAATATCTATGTATTAAGGGCATAATCGAAGATTATGGCTCGAGGAATGTTAATTCCTGAGCCATAATCCTGATGCCTGTACCTAATGTTTTATTTTGCACCGAAATGAATTAAAAAGATTCAGTATTTTCGGCAATTAAATGCAAATAGTGAATAAAGTCGACAAAAATTTATACTAAATACTGTGATATTAAATTGTTCTAAGGTACTGTTTGTTTGTAAATAATTTGCATTCTAAAATGGAAGGTGAAAACGCAAAAACTTATTCACAAGAAATTTTAGATGAATTTGAGGCCGCCCAGGCAAAATAATTCAAGTAAATCGAAATATTTATACATAAAGAGTACGAAAAATTTGCGCGTGGGAGCACAAAAATGTGTCCACAAAATGTGATGAAAAAGTTGTGATGGCATACTTGTCTCAAATGGTAAGGGATTGTATATATACATTAGTCAATTATCTCTATTCAATAAATATCTATTTTTGCAGTCAAAGATCTATAAGCCGTCGTCACTGTGGTGTTTATATTCTAAATTGAAAAAGATGTTCAAGTTGAAGGAAGATGTTGATATATCTCGTTTTTCCATGCTCACAGAATTTATGAAGAATAATTCTGTAGATGATCAAGCTAAAAAGTCCTATGCATTGCAACGGCATCAAATTGAAGAATTCATGTTGAAGGCGCCTGATCATACGTACTTATTAGTTAAGGTACAACGATTTTAGTTTTTTTTTCCAATTCTCATTATAAAAATTATTGTATTTTATAGGTTGTCACGGCCTTTGGTATTTTTGGAGCATGTCGTCGCGAAGAACTGCACGATTTGGCTGTACAGGACGTAACAACTGAGGGATCAGTGCTATTAGTGAAGATCAAAAAAACGAAAACTTATACTTCGAGGCAATTTACAATTGTACCAAGCGATGGATTGGTTGATTACGTCTCTTTGTACCGAAAATATGCAGCATTACGACCGGAACATACTAAAATTGACAGCTTGTTTTTGTCGTATCATAATGGCAAATGTAGTGCTCAGACTGCTGGGAAAAACACCTTAGGCAAAATACCGAGGATAATAGCAGAGTTCCTCAATCTACCGGATGCCCATAAGTACACAGGGCACTGCTTTCGCAGGAGTGCGGCGACGATCTTTGCAGAAAGCGGCGGTGATACAAGGGCACTGAAGCAGCTTGGTGGATGCGCGATCGGATAAAGTAGCCGAATCATATGTAGAGAATTCTCTGCAAAATAAAATTAAAATTGCTCAGAACATTACTGGTACAGCAGCTATAAGTATACCACAAAACGGCGAAGGAACTGTCAGCTTTGGTGTTGGCTCATCTGGAGTTACAATTTCAAATCCATCCAACTGTATTTTCAATTTTTATAAAGAATAAGTTTCATTACTATTATTTTTATTAATAAAGGTTGTATAGTAAGGTTGTTGTTTCAATAATTCTTTCAAGTTACGTAACATATCATGTCATGTGTTTGCTGTCAATCATGCTGCTTAGCAACAATGACATTTCCGTGCTATAAAGACCACATTACGCCCGCATTTAGGGGGTATAAAGAACATTATGGTGGCAAAATAAAATAAAACATAATAATACGTTTTAATTAAATATTGTGAATTTTTTAGTTAGTTTTAGTTAGTTGGTCATGGTAACGACACGTCAGTATTAATGACCGGTTGAAGAAGAGGTTCAAGGTTACGAATAATACATTTTTATTCCGTTATGTTCACGTACGTTATATATAAAGATGTTATTCCCTTCTTCAAAACAATTTTGAGTATAAAATTAAGCTAAGTCCACCATCTACAAAGGCAAAATTTAGATTATAGTTGAACAACACCGTCATTTTGAAAAATATTGACTTACCTTTAAAATTTTAAATAGTAAATTAAAAAATGTTTATGGTGTGTGGGGATACATTCAAAATTTTAAAAGTTTCAATCAACACGTACGTACGCAGAATCAACTTATTGGATTCATACCACATAAAGGCAGTTCCCTGAAAAGTTAAAGGATTTTCAAATTAAAGGAATAAATAACGTGTATAAATTAAAATTACCATAAGAACGGGAAAACGTTGGACCTGTATAAAAACGATGGCCAAAGAAGAAAAATTTTTAATTAAATAATTAGACTTCTCAACAACATGTATGAAAACGTACTGTCAAACATAAAATAAAGATCCTTGATAAAATTTAGGGATACAAATCTAAAAAGTTTCCTGTTCATGATAATATAATGTTAATATAAAATTATATAGTATGTTTTCACTAAATTGGAAACATTTTTGTTAAAAATTTTGTTATATGTGCACTTCACACACTTAATGGAAAACTACAGATCCTTTGAAATCTAAATTCTGAATCCTTCAGTTTAAATCACAGATTATCAGATTACGTTTTTAATATTTTTAGAACTAGTAAAAAGTATATAATAAATTTTATAGTGTGCAAGCAGTATCATGCGATAGGCGCTTTATGTTCATTCTAAATTTGTGCTTGAAAAGGATGATTGGAAAAGTGAGAAAATAGCGTAAAATATGTATATATCGTACTACAGTTTTAGTAGTTGAACGTTAACCGTTTGTGTAATACCTATAACGACTTAAACAAACAAAACATCCCATTTTATATTTTTACTCGTAATGGCTAAGGTATGTACTTAGTTTACAACTTTCTCTCAATAATTTTGTTCATATAGGATTTTTAATTGTATATTAATTTACATATACATTTTTTGTTTGCTTTTGCCTTATTTTCAAGCCGTGAAGAAATGTGTAGGACAGTTTTCGTATTAATGACTATTGTTACAATAGGAAACAGATTTAATAGGGCTGTATTGGATATTACAGAATAACTGTATCCTAACATAATAATATAATATTTTCTAGTAAAGCATATAAACTTACTATCCATTTAAAATATATTTTTATAATTCATAGGTAGGTAATTCTTAATAGAGATTAGATACACTAAACTTAAGCTCAAGGATATAACAGATATAGGTATATTCTATTGTTTTCTTTTTTACTGTAAATGTATCCCAATACAGATTGTAATAATAAAGACTACTTCATTTTAAAACTGATCAAGTAAATTACATACATGTTTTAAAAATTTTAATTCTTAAATTATATTTATTTCCGCATATTATAATCAGACAAAATATAAACCTTTTTAATATAAAAAATTAATCTCGTTTAATCTTTTTTCTGGAAATAACTGGTTACTTAAATGAACCATCTTAATCTTTGGTTTCAAAACTTTGCCACTTGTCAGATTGAGTTTCAAAGTTTGTTAGTCATATACAACGTCATGTTATACAAGAAATAAAGCATCGTATGAACACATGAAGTGTCAAAGTATGGAGGTGATGATGTCTCTTATCAAATTACATTTTTTTTTTTGCTAGAAATGATCTGGATGTATCTGGTTTAACTTATGTATAGACTTGTTGGAGCTGTATTTTTTCCAAGCGTTATGTACATAAAAATATTCAGAGGTCATACAAAATCCAGCTGGACTAAATATGATAAACATTTGCTAAAATTAAAATAATGTATTAGACAACAAAACAAACTTCAGTTCCTTTTTTGTTTCAGAATCCAGAAGAAAATCTTTCAGTATCATTGCCAGTTGTCTACGATAGCAATAGTAATCTTTTACAAAAAACAGGTACAGGAAGAAAAGCACCACAGATAATTACAGGATTAATAGGTAAATTTTATTGAACTTCTTCTTTTTCTTCTTCTTCTTCTATGAAACAGAAAAGTTATTGTCAGAAAGTGAAACGTTTTGCAAAATTTTTATTCACAAATAAGCCATGCCTCAACACATCTAAATTATTTAACGGGCATAAAAGATGAAAGTAAATAGGTATCTAGTATGTGGAACATGAACAGAACAGGTAGACGAAGCCTTAGCCTGTATATTAGTAACATTAAACAATTTAGCAAATTAATGTAGAGCATTCAGTTAAGGCACTATGGCAGCAAAATGGGGTAGATCATAATACAAATCTGATATTTTACATGGTCCATACAACTGCTTACGCAAAATTTCGGTCAGTGTATTTAGTGGTTAATTATAATATTATTATTCAGTTACGTATATATTAATCTGTGACCGAACATGAACTATTGATTCTAATAAAAAGACTTTTAACAACTCCAGACCTTGATAAGGACCAACATTTTGATTCTAGTATCACAAAATGATACGTGCAAATGTGATTATTACATTCGGATGGATTTGTGCAATAGGTAACAACATTTCTGATCCAAAGTGATTTGAATAACCAAATAATATTTTGAAGTAACTAAATTTTATGTTTTTGCACCTATAAGCTTATACAAAATATGGATAATTGTTGCAGAATATTTTCAATTTTACATTTGTTTAGTTTCCTTAACTTCTCTCTTTGTTATTTTTGCTTTCCTTAAGTTACTGATTTTCGTATTAAAATTACAGTATTTAAAACTTTACGTGGCTAGAAAAATAATTCATTATGAACACGAACTAAATATAATGCTAATTTATATTTCAATGCTGTTAATTTGCGGA
Organism: Vesta saturnalis; assembly: GCA_036346205.1. Lineage (NCBI taxonomy): Eukaryota > Metazoa > Arthropoda > Insecta > Coleoptera > Lampyridae > Vesta > Vesta saturnalis. The sequence goes on along the minus strand of JARFJB010002447.1, from coordinate 270,164 downwards.
ATAAATTCATCAGTGCCGGCTTTTTTTCTTAAAGTGGCTACCTGCTTAATTTTCTTAGACTTCTTTAAAATACCTTAGAATATGAGAATTCAATCTTTCACAGCAGGATTATTCTTTTACGTCTCTCCGTTTCTCCGTCTCTCAGTCTCTCCGTCTCTCCGCCTCTCCATGTCACCGTTTCTCTCCGACTCTCCGTCTCTCCGTTTCTCCGTCTCACCATCTCCGTCTCTCCCTCGTCTCCGTCTCTCCGTCTCTCCTCTGTCTCTGTCTCTCTGTCTCCCGTCTGTCTCTGTTTCTCTGTTCTCCTGTCTCTCTGTCTCTCTGTCTCTATGTCTATGTGTCTTTGTCTCTCTGTCTCTCTGTCTCTCAGTGTCTCTGTCTCTCTGTCTCTCTGTCTCTCTGTCTCTCTGTCTCTCTGTCTCTCTGTCTCTGTCTCTCTGTCTCTCTGTCTCTCTGTCTCTCTGTCTCTCTGTCTCTCTCTGTCTCTCTGTCTCTCTGTCTCTCTGTCTCTCTGTCTCTCTGTCTCTCTGTCTCTCTGTCTCTCTGTCTCTCTGTCTCTCTGTCTCTCTGTCTCTCTCTGTCTCTCTGTCTCTCTGTCTCTCTGTCTCTTTGTCTCTCTCTCTCTGTCTCTGTCTCTCTGTATCTCTGTACTCTCTGTATCTCTGTATCTCTGTATCTGTGTATCTGTGTATCTGTATCTGTGTATCTGTCTGTATCTGTGTATCTGTGTATCTGTGTATCTGTATCTGTGTATCTGTGTATCTGTGTATCTTGTATCTGTGTATCTGTGTATCTGTGTATCTGTGTATCTGTGTATCTGTGTATCTGTGTATCTGTGTATCTGTATCTGTGTCTCTGTATCTGTATCTGTGTATCTGTGTATCTCGTTTCTCCGTCTATCTGTCTCTATGTCTCTCTCTTCTCTCTGTCTCTCTCTCTCTGTCTCTCTGTCTCTCTGTCTCTCTGTCTCTCTGTCTCTCTGTCTCTCTGTCTCTCTGTCTCTCGTCTCTGTCTCTCTGTCTCTCTGTCTCTCTGTCTCTCTGTCTCTCTGTCTCTCTGTCTCTCTGTCTCTCTGTCTCTCTGTCTCTCTGTCTCTCTGTCTCTCTGTCTCTCTGTCTGTCTCTCTGTCTCTCTCGTCTCTCTGTCTCTCTGTCTCTCTGTCTCTCTGTCTCTCTGTCTCTCTGTCTCTCTGTCTCTGTCTCTCTGTCTCTCTGTCTCTCTGTCTCTGTCTCTTGTCTCTTTTTCTCTTTGTCTCTTGTCTCTCTGTCTCTCTGTATTCTGTCTCTCTGTCTCTCTGTCTCTATGTCACTCTGTCTCTCTGTTCTCTGTCTCTCTGCCTCTCTGTCTCTCTGTCTCTCTGTCTCTCTGTCTGTCTGTCTCTCTCTCTGTCTCTCTGTCTTTCTGTCCCTCTGTCTCTCTGTCTCTGTCTCTCTTCTCTTTCTGTCTGTCTCTCTGTCTCTCTGTCTCTCTGTCTCTGCCTCTCGTCTCTCGTCTCTCTTTCTCTCTGTCTCTGTGTCTCTCTGTCTCTCTGTTTCTCTGTTTCTCTCTCTCTCTGTCTCTCTCTCTCTTTCTCTCTCTCTCTCTGTCTCTCTGTCTCTGTCTCTCTGTCTCCCTGTCTCCTGTGTCTCTCCTGTCTCCCCATCTCCCAGTCCTGTCTCCCCGTCTCTGCCTCCATGTGTCCGTGTGCCCGTATGTCCGTGTGTCCGTGTGCCCGCATATCCGCGTGTCCGCGTGTACGCGTGCTCGCGTGTCCGCGTGTCTGCATGTCCGCGTGTTCTCTTGTCCGCGTGTCCGCATGCCCGCGTGGCTGCGTGTCGTTGACCGCTGTCCGCTTGCCGCGTGTCCGCGTGTGCGCGTGTGTGCGTGTGCGTGCGTGCGTGTGTGCGTGTATACGTGTGTGCGTGTGTGCGTGTGTGCGTGTTTGTGTGTGCGCGTGTGATCGTCCGTGTGCATGTGCGTGTGTGTGTGTGTGTGTGCGCGCGGCTTGCTTGCGTGCGTGCTGTGTGTGTCTGTGTGCTGAGTGTCTGTGCGTGTGTATGCGTGTGTGCTGTATGTGCGTGCTGTGTGTCTGTACGTTTGCGTCTGTGCATCTGTCTGTCTGTGCGTCCGTGTGTCCGTATGTCTGTATATCTGCGTGTTCGCGTAGCCGCGCGCGCGCGTGCGTGTGTGCATGCGTGAGGGTGTGTGCGTTCGTGCGCATGCTCGCGTGCGTGCGTGTATATGTATGTGTGAATATATGATAGTATCTACGATAACTCCAGAATGAAAATACCTACGCACTAAAAATTTTGTATTTAAGCTTGGTTTCATTTGACTTAGAACTGATTAGTTTTTGGAAAAAATCCAGCGGGGGAGAGGGGTGATTTATTAAGGGAAGTTTTTGGTTTTAATCAAATATTTATAAAACAGCTGCATATTCCAAAGTCATAAAAATACCTATATATAGACCTTAAAAATATCGATTAATTATGTCCTATGCAATTTAGCGGCAAAAAAAATCCTAAAGCAGAATTTAAGTGTTAATGGTTATAGAATTGTGCCTGAGATGGCATGCTTTTTGTTTCAGTTATTTGTTCGTTGTTGTTATTTATATTAAAAACAGGAAGAGTTCAGTGCGTTTTTAATTCATCTTTACACGTGACATCAACTCTTTGAATATAACTTTAAAAATTAACTTTTCTGTAACCGAAAAAATTATCTGATGTGTCATCTCACAAGGTAATAGATGGCATACTATGTCATCTCACCCAAGCCAAATTAAAATCTATGTACATAACGCAAAGTAACATTTTATTAATTATAAAGTTCGTGAAAACAAAATAATTTACAAAATAGACAAATACAAATTCACATAAACACATTTACTAGTAGTTAAGTTAAATATACCTAGAAACATTTTTAGAACTCTAAACAAATATAATAAAATTATTAATTAAAATCTATCTTATTGCACTTATTTGCAAACATCACAAATGAACTGCTTCACTTTTTTGACTGGCAATTTGAAATTCATTGCATTTCTGACAGAATAGCCTTCATTGAGCGAGATAAAATAGAGTGTTGCATCATAAGCAGCATCGTCTTCTTGAATGTCTACTGGAAAGTCCATTTCTTCTTCAGTTTCATCATAAATTACCAATTTCCTTTTTGTTGTACAGATTTTGCAATAGTGTGCTTCCTTTTCTGCAACAGCTGCTTGATTTCAATTTCAGGTGTTATTAAGTACAATTTCTTTTCTGGTTTGCGATTTTGTCGCCACAAAAGAAACAGGCAGCAGAAATACACTCTATGGATATATTTGACTTTGCGAACTAATATCATTTGATACAGACGTTGACGCTGAGAATCATCTACTTTAAGATTTAGACAACCATTTTGATTTTCTCTAGACTGACGTCTGCGTTATCAAATTCTTTTGATTTCTGTTGATATTAAATTTTCTTGTTGATCAGTAACTTGCTTGAAACATCCATTCTGGGAAGATGTCTTTATTTAATGGATATGCCAGTCTTAGAAAATGAGTTTACACATTTTCTATTGTTGCAGTTTATTGTAAGCTTCTTTCAGTATACAGATTTGAAAGTGTGTCACCATTCTTAGGATTAGACTTAAGCCAACGAAATAGTTCTTGATTGTAATATGTCATAGTCCGAAAAAGCAAACATCTAAAGGTTGCACTGTTGCAATGAGGAGAAACAAAATACGACAATGCCGTTGTCTTTTGCATATGTAAGAGCTTCAAAATTTTTGTGATACTGTGTCCGTCTAAGAGAAAGTACTTTATTCATAACAGATGGCTTGACATACTTGACAAAATGTTTTAAATATTTCAAAAAGTTTTCTGTCATCACCCAGTTTCTTGTTAAAAAAGCTCTACTGGAGCATGATCCATAACTCGTTCTTCATATTTTTCTTGAAATAGAAATGGACTGGTATAATTCAATAGCTTGAGGCAGTATACAACTGTAAGGTGTTGACCTCTCTCACTGGTTAGAACACCAACTTGCTTCTACCTTTAGTTGCCAAGATCTTAGAATTTCTTGATGGAACATTAAGCAGACTCATCCATGTTGTATATATTTTCAGGAAAATTTGTGTTCATCTATCACTTTTCAAGACTATCAAAATACTTCTAATCTGAACATTGTTAAACGCACTTTTGCAGCTGATGTTGCCTCTTGTACAGTGAAATAGAAGGATTTCGTTTAATTTAACATGCCATTTTCTTTCCTTTGAAAACCTATTTGAATCTTCTTTACACTGGCAATTTCGTAAGCAAGTTCGAATATCTAACGTTGTGAGTCAAAACATTCTAATTCTTTACATGCACCAATTCATTTTCCAACTCGGCATTAAAAGTTGAAATCTCCTCCTATGTAACCCTTATTGATTCACGATCATTTTTAGCACGTCTTCTTAATGTCGTCTGCTACATTGAATGTTTCGATGCCAAAAATCCCATTTGGTTATTCTTAATTGCGTTAAGTGCTTCTGCCATATTTTCTTCACTCCAACGTTGGCGCTCTGACTTTCGGACGTATATTCAACCATTTTTTCAAAATCTGTAAAAAAATAGGAGCTAAGATATATTTATTTAGTGACATGGATACTTCTGAGACATACTTCATGACGGATACATGCCATCTTAACCTGATTAATTATTGTCATCTGTAAATACTATCCACTTTAAACGTATGTTGTTATTTACACTTACATTTTGTATTATATTGTGCGACAGATGTGTACATCTTTTACAAATAACCACTGCTACATTAGCAAATTTCAGCAGAACTTTAATCCGTCGAAGTAACAAACGCTTATACGATAACAGAAAACTTTACGAACCGACAGCATACAACAGACCGTACCAACTCTGTCGATACTTCAGGCGAACTAAATTTAAGCGACTCATATGTCCAAGTGCATATAAACTGATCATAGTTGCAAATTTAAAGTGTTTTGATATCTTATAAAAGCGGACTTGATTTTTTACTTTAAGATATCTGGCATGAAGTTTTAAACGTCCTTCTGACAGATTATGCTTTGTTTTTATAATGCCTGATTTCGTTATGAACGTATAAAAACGAGGTTGCATAATTACCATAAAAAAATTATAATTCAAATTATTTCATTTCTTTTAATTTTTTAAGTTAGTATATAGATGTCGATGAACCTTTGTCAGACATGAAGTTTTAAACGTCTGTTTTACATAGATTCTTGTTTCTGTTTTTATAATGTTGGCTATTTTCGTAATGAACTTTTAAAGACCTGGCATAACTATCCTAAAATAAATGTTATTAACATTATTTAATTTCTTTTAATTTCCATTTTGTAGGTCGGAAAGTCGTATGGTATTCCACACCAGATATTTTTACAAAATGCATTAGTACATAGTCAAAGTACGCACTATGAAAGGAATTATCTTTCACTGTTCTAGAAGTGTTTTTCTGGCAGAATTGGAGGTTAATTTTGATTTTATGACAAAATATGTGATTGTAAAATTTTATATTGCATTTTCTACCTTAATCTAATGTAAAAAACCTTATTTTGATATCTTAAGCCGTTTAAATGTAATTATTTGTTTAAGCTAACGGACAAAACTCGGTAACAGAGAATTTTTCTTTGAAGTTTGAAGTCTTAATTGAAACTTCCTCTTGCAGTAGCCATTGACCAAAAAATTTAATCAACGCTGTACATTGACTAAAAAATTTTCCTCAATCAACGCAGTAGCATATGACTGCTCACATTATGAATTATGATGTTACCGAAATTACTTTATTTTAATTCTTGATAACCGTTTTTGTGGAATTATAAAATGTTTGCATTGTTTATTTTGGATAGAATTACGAAACTTTTTAAAGCAACTATCAATTCTAAAATAAAACTGTTATCTTAATTGCCAACCTTCATTCAACGATGCCTACTATTATCAGTGCGTTATTATATAGTAAATATATAGTTTCAGAAATGTAGTAAAATAAACTACACACGTAATTTTGTATTTCATAGTTTGATTCAGTTTTTTTTTATTTGCGTGCTACCAAGACAATGTTTAGGTATATTCCAAACCGTCCAGATGGTTTTATATTGAAGATCGCAAGTCTTCTAGGCACTTTTCTATTAAAGTTCTAAGTTCACAGCTCAACGTAACAATACAATTTAATTTGAGACATATCTGTTAATCCAGAATTATTAATAAAATGTATCTATCCTTATATTAAGGAACTTTTTACTGTTAAAGAGTCGTAAGCGAAATAGAAAACCTAACTATCGGATACGGATGTTGCGATGCTGGTAACACTAGAATTTTAATTTAGGTTTAATTTGAAATTCACATAAAAGTTAATGCTTAATAGTGTATGTACTGTTGACTTTATCATTGGTTCAATCCACGGGGTGAGTACTGATTGCATTGTCAAGTTTCATGATGCAGATACTTAGCGATGTATCATATGAAACCCTTCTAGTAAATACATCCTCTACAAATGACAACAATGATGGAGAGTTGGAAGATTTGTGTTTCTTTAAATCCCATTCCTTAGTGATCGTGTATGGAACTCCCTATTATTAAAATTAGGAACATGAACACTCACTACTGTTCGACCAGGAAACGTAATTGACCGCGATTGACCCATTTCTATTTTGTACTCTTCTTTTCAATTCGTCCACGTTATCACGTTCGTCTTTGTAAACTTGCTCCTTTATACACCCCCACAAAAAATTATCACAAGGTGTTAGGTTTGGACTTACAGAAGGCCAGAGCATAGTGCCGTTTTCTCTATCCAAGTATCCAAATTATTGTTTAAGTATTGGACGACTGCAGTATGGCAAAGCGCTTTATCCTGCTGGTATACAATATTTTCTCTTATGTGATTTGTCCATCGATTAAGGGTTGTATTTCATTCACCAATAAATCATAAAATCTCTGCCCATTAAAAGTTCTGTTGTAAAATATAGGCCCAATCACACGATCAAAATACTCAACATATACATTTGATGTCTCTGTTGACTCGTTTTAATCTGTGCTCGTTGCTTGTACCCAATAACGTGAATTTTTTCTCTTGAATATAACACCAGTATTAAAAATCACCTTGTCGGTCCAGATATTTTGTTGAAGTATCACTTTCAAACTGCTTATCCATTATAGTGTTGCAAAACTGAAATACTTTCAAAGCCTGCTGCTGATAATTGTCCACAGGATCGTAACTATTAATGCTACTGTTCTCTGTTTTACTAATATTTGGATATCTCTAGAAGCATCTCTGAAATTTTCGTCATTATCGTGGAAGTAGAAGAACAGCTTCTTTTCGTATGGATAACTACACCACTCTGGAGATACACGAGCTTAGACCACAAAGTGGAATCTTTTAGCATAAATATGACCTCTTTTTTAACACGTTCATAATGAAAGTAGGCAACATTGTAAACACATGCACACACGCACACATTATAGCATATACACGTATACACGCACACGCATTCGCGTAACACGCATATACGTGCAACATAAAACATTTGTAAAAAAACAAAGTAATTTAAAACTGAGACTGCTTAGATTTTGGTGATTGAAGAGTTTTTACTTGAAGTAGCTTTTAGTTTGACTTAAATATTTTTCAAAGTTACATATTTCAAAAGTTTGAATAAGACTTATGCAGAATTTGAAATTATAAATTAGTTATGCTGTAAGAACTGTTTGTGTTAAGATGCGTCATTTGGTTGCAAAAATTCGAAGGTAAAATTTTAGGTTCATAAAGTGGAAATAGCATATTCGCGTAGAATACTAATAGATGAACAAAACATCTCATGATTTTCATGTACCAGAGATGATGACCATAAAGAACGTTTTCTTAATTTGATGTTTTTATTAATAAATAAACGTATTTCAAACAAAGTACCTTTTGTGAATATACCTACCGAAAAATATGTTTCGAAAAGTCTAAAGACCGTTTTAAAGGTCTGTAATGTTCAATTGTTTAACACTAGAAGTACGGATTCGGTCAAATGACCGAACTCAATTTCAAGTCGCTTCTAGCGTTAATTTTAACAAAATTTTATTACTTTCTAAAAGTGACTAATGATATACTTTCTTAGGAATTTTGTTTGCATTGTGCATATAATTGCTTTGCTTACCATAATTATGTTTAACGATTGCGGCCATTATGACCATACAATTATAAGAAGATGCATTGTTAGCACTGGTAGTGATGGTGACAAAATGAGCATTTATCCAGTTTTCTTAGAATATCAAACATTAGTGTAGAATATACGGTACTAAATGGAGAATTTGAGTGATTTGAATAACTGGTACGTATATCTGTCATAATATACTTAGAGAAGAATCTCCAACACATGCTAAACGAAACGTTGACAATAATTGTGCAAGTTCTTAGGCTTTTATTGACAATTCAAGATGCGTAATATTAGGAAGTGTACTGAAGCTGAAACAAGTGGCAGTCCATGGACAACTTCTTTGGAAGAATTAGACGCGTTTATATCTTGTGGTGCTAAAAATTTTCCAGTAGATCAAATGGAGCCTAATTTATTTTGTGATATAATGTCCAGAGATAAATTCAACAAAATAATTATTGATTCGGCTTATAATCAACTCGTCGAGATTGTCAAAATCTGATGTTTGTTGCAGTATCTGAAGTATGGAATAAATTTGTGAGTAACTGTATTATGTGCTATAAACCAGGTGCAAACATTACAATTGATGAACAACTATTTTTTACAAAAGCCAGATGCCATTCCAATATATGAGTAATAAACCGATAAATTTGGCATAACGTTTTGATTGAATACGTTGAAACAACATACAGGGTGTTCCAGTTTTTGTAGCAGGACTTTAATAGTCGATAGAGCTTTCAAAATTAAGACAAAAGTTCATATAAACATAGGTTGCCAAACGCTTAGTTTTGGAGATACAGGGTTTCAAAGTTTTAATTTTTTTTTCAGTTCTTTTAATTTATCTCAAAACTATTTAAAACAATAAATACAAATTTAGTACACATATTACACTCCTTAAACTCAATATTAAGAGTAGTTTAACGTTTATCAATATCTACAGGGTAGTACATTTTCTAGGGTGGTACCCTTTATCCCCACGAAATTTTTCATGCGACGCCTCTAACTCGTAAAAACCAAAAATTTAGATGGCCCATTTGATTTATGAACTTTTTGTCTTCTGCTTTTTTCAAAAATGCATAGTTTTGAGATAAATTAGCTGTAATCCATGAACAGCTTCCAAATGGTAAGTAAAGAACGTCTGATGCTCCGCAAAAAATAGTGTGCATGAAAGAACAATAAAAAAAGAATCAAATTATGTCAAATCTCACGTTTTATTTTAAATACGACTTGTGCAAAAGAAAGAATGTGATTTATTTACATATTTTATTGTGTTAATTTTATTGAAAAAGTGATCTTTTAAAATGCCATTTTTGTTTTCTAATCAAGAAATAGCGGATATCCATTTTATTTATGGCTTTGTAAATGGAAGTTCAGCAGCAGCAGCTGTATCTCCAAAACTAAGCGTTTGGCAACCTATGTTTATATGAACTTTTTGTCTCAATTTTGAAAGCTCTATCGACTACTAAAGTCCTGCTACAAAAAACTGGAACACCCTGTATGTGTGGAATGGATTTCCTTACTTGGGCAAGGACGATACAAGACCAACTATTATGTTATTATCTGAACATATTGTGATGAAATTAATTGAACCTTTTTTAAAAAAGGGGAGGAATGTAACTGTGGATAACTTTTTTACATTTTTCAATTTGGCCAAAAGTTTGCAAAAGGAGTCGACACCTCTAGTTGGAACTGTGAACGGAAGTAGAAGATTATTACCAGATGCTATAAAAAAATCAAGAAATGATTTGTATTCTGGGAAGGTTGTTGTATGTGACAAGTTATCAAGCGAAAAGATCGGAAAATGTGTGCATTATATGGGTTAGATGTTTTGGACCAAATGGCAATTGATGGATAATTTACAGTTTAAGTACTAACGAAAACATAAGTCGTCGAAAATATATTTTGAAACTCGCCGATGAAATCAGGAGTGAGTACGTACGTACAAGAAAATCCACTACATATCAACAAGATGGGTCGCAATCAACAAACAAGCGAAGGCAACGCCAAACTAAAAAATGTGCCAATAAGTCAAAAGACAAATGCAAAATCTGTAAAAAAAAGTAGTATGTGGGAAATGCGTTAGCATTATAAATAAAGAAATTATATGTTCAGGGTGTATTTAATTACTGATTGTGTATTATTATCTTCAAAATTTTAGGTTTATTATTTTGCCTTTGCAATGTAATTCTAAACTCCGGTCAATTTGACCGGTATCGTATTTATAGATAAATAAATTGTGCCGTATTTCTAGTGTTAGTAAATGTTTAATATATGTACTTCATTTACCTCCACCTATTCATTACCACGCATCCTAAAACTCCTGAACCTTCTTTGTGTCATGGTGCTTGCAACAACCGTCCGATTCTGTCCCAACCACCAATAGCAGACATTTACCAAACCACACATGCTCAGGCCGTTATACCTTCACATGCCATCCTCTACCTTCAATTCAATCACATTCGGAATCACATGCAGGTTTATGTAATATGCAAACGTACAGGTGGAAAATATTTTCAAGTTTCTGAAATGGCCGCTAGGGGGCTTAACTACAATCTTGAATCTAAAAAAGTGATGTTTCTGTAAATTCTGCTATATTAACCTAATAAAAAATAACTGAGCTTTGAAGTCGAGGATAATCCGATCTTTTTTTGTTTGGCACACTTTTTGACGTATCTATAAAAATAAATTGGTGGGAGGTATTCAAAGGTTTCCTTAAGTAACCCCCTGTATCTTCGAAACGGATAAGCCGATTTTAACAAACTTGGGCACGTTGAAATGAGCTGTTCTTGGGCTACAAATGTTATAATATTTGAAGTTTTGTTAGTTTCACTTGTCGTCGCTAGAGGGCTTTGTTCGACATTCCGACAGAAACGGTTAATTTTCGCAAAAAAATTAAATGCATTGGTATGACTGTTTCATGAACAAGTAGCTAAATGATGCCTAAACAAGCTCGCGAAAACCGCATCTCGATATATTGTTACTAACCTAAAATATCGGGCAAAGAAAACTTTATACGAAAATCCCTTAAATTTTTATTTTTTTTAACTATATTTTTCTGGAGTTGTTTCTATTATATAAGTTGTGGCCCTAAAAAGGACCGATTTAAAGGAGGAAGGTGTTTAATGCACCCGTAAATGTTCGAAATGCTGACCATCACGCTCTATGCATTGCTGAAGCCTCTCATGACTAGACAAAACTGCAGCTATATTACATATTGCGTTACGAATCCGATTTTTCATATCTTCTGTAGTAGTAGGTTGAGTCCGAAACACGATGTCCTTTAAGCGCCCCCATAAATAAAAATCGAGGCAAGTTAAGTCTGGCGATCGCGGAGGCCATGGAAACAGACTTCCTCTTCCAATCCACCGCTGTTGAAATACTGCATTAATATGCTCTCGTACATTAATAGCAAAATGTGCTGGGCAACCATCCAACTGCAAAAACAATTTTTGCCTTGTTTCCAGAGGCACATCTTCCAACAACAACGGTAATTGATTGGCCAAAAAGTCAAGAAATACATTGCCATTTAGGGGTTGCTCGAAAAAATATGGCCCAATAATTCTGCCTCCCAGTATGCCACACCATACATTTAAACTCCAACGTCCTTGGCGCTGAACTTCACGCAACCAATGGGGATTTTCTGCAGACCAATAATGCATATTGTGCAGATTGACTCCCCGTCACTACTGAAGACCTTCATCGGTCCAAAGAATTTAAAATAAAAATTCTATATTTTCGCGTATCATGCCTAACATTTAATGGCAATAGTCTAACCTTCGATCAAAATATTCCTCTTCCAAGGCCTGATGCAAAACGACATGATATGGGTGCATCCTTAAAGTAATTAAATAAAGTTTAAACGAATACCTATATATTTTGATGGCCATTAGAACTTACCTACAGTCCTTCAAAATATTTTAACCGTTGTCGGTGATATGCCCAACTCAGTGGATAATGCTCTTGTGCTAACGTGACGATTTTCTTCAATATAGCCCAGTACACGGTTAATATTTTCTTGTGTTCTTTCAATTCTTTGCCGTTGAAACGTAGGCCGAAAACTACCATTGGCTCGCAAGCTCGCCACTAATCGGGGAAAAACTCTTACATCGCAAGGACGCCGATTTGGATATCGAGCCGCGTAAACTCTATTAGCTACTGCGGCATTTTGAAGACATTGAAAATAAACCGCAAGCAACAAAATAAAACGCATTTTGAAAGCACAAAAATTGCTCAAAGTAACGCGAAAGTATTGACAACTATTGACAATTTGAAGATTATGTATGTTTTGTTTAGGTATCTGTTTCCATTGCCTGCTTCTATTAATTGTATTTTTCGTATATATCCATAGTGAATATGCATTTAAGCAAACAAAAAATAGGCCTTTCGTATAACTTTTAGCATTGCTTACTTGCCCGTACTAATTTCAAAAAGGGTGATTTTATTCTGGTGAATAAATTTACAAACATTTAAAATCGCAATTTCTAGGTAACCTATTCAGAGTCGAAATTGAAGCTGCAGTTTTTCCCATAAGAGGCCTCAGCAATGCACAATGATGGTCAGCATTTCGAGCATTTACGGGGGCATTAAAAACCTTCCTCCTTTAAATCGGTGCTTTTTAGGGCCACAACTTACATAATAGAAACCATTCCAGAAATATACAGTTAAAAAAAAATTTAAGGGATTTTCGTATAAAGTTTTCTTTGGTCTATATTTTAGGTTCGGAACAAGATATCGAAATGCGGTTTTCGCGAGCTTGTTTAGGCATCATTTACCTACTTGCTCATGAAAAATAGTCATACCAATGCATTTAATATTTTTGCGAAAATTAACCGTTTCTGTCGGAATATCGAACAAAGCCCTCTAGCGACGACATATGAAACTAACAAAACTTCAAATATTATAACATTTGTAGCCCAAGAATAACTCATTTCAACGCGCCCAAGTTTGTTAAAATCGGCTTAGCCGTTTCGACGATACAGGGGGTTATTTAAGGAAACCTTTGAATATCCTCCACCACTTTATTTTTAGACATACGTCAAAAAGTGCGAAACAAAAAAAGTTCAGATTATCCTCGACTTTAAAGATCAGTTATTTTTTTATTAGGTTAATATAGCAGAATTCACAGAAACATCACTTTTTTAGATTCAAGATTGCAGTTACGCCATTTCAGAAACATGAAAATATTTTCCAGGTTTTTGTATTGGCCGTTATAGTAATAACTTTTTTTCCGCAAGCCTCTACGATGTATAGTTTCCCAGATATAGTACCTCGCATTCTTAGTTGGCCACCCCGTATACTACTACTCTTCAATTTAATAAATTTTGTTTTTACGGTTTTATACATGTATGTTTTAGTTTAATCACGTGTTAACCAACTATCAACCTATAAAAATTTAATTAGACCAATAACACTACACTTACAGTATATTTCGTTGAATGTAAAAAACCATACATAAATACGTGGCGACGTTTAATCTCGGACATTATCGTACTCGAACTGTCACTTGACACTTGTAATACGTACCTTAATGTTGCAAGGCAAAAACAAAAGCCTACGTAAATTTGAGTGCTTTAAAATTTAACAATGTGTATTTTAAACATGACTGTTAACATTTTTTTTTAATTTCAGCTTCTTTAACTGCGTTTTCTGTCGGAACGACAATCGCTTGGACATCTCAAACATCTGAAAAGTTACTTAACGGCTATTATGGGTTTCCACTACAATCTGACGAACTAGGATGGATATCATCATTAATGCCATTAGGAGCAGCTGTTTTATCAATAATTGCTGGACCGTTTTGTGATCTTGTAGGAAGAAAGATTGGGGGTCTTATATTTGTTATTCCATCGTTAATTGGATGGAGTTTACTTATATGGCCTAATTCTCTTGCAATGTTGTATGCGGGAAGATTTTTATGTGGAATGGCTGCAGGTGCATTTTGTGTATTTACCTCTTTATATAATAGTGAAATTGGTCAAAAGGAAATACGTGGAACTTTAGGAAGTTTTTTACAACTAATGATATCGGGTGGAATACTTTTTGATGCAATTGTTGCAAAATATGTCGATATTAAACTATATACAATGTTATGTGGACTTGTTCCCATCGTTTTTGCTATTTTATTCTTATTTATGCCAGAGTCACCTGTTTACTACGTTAAAAAACAAAAACTTACACAAGCCCGTTCAGTGCTAAAGAGGTTAAGAGGAAAAAACTACGACGTTGATAAAGAAATTAAAGAGATCGAGACATATATAATAGAAAACAGTAAGCATTCTGGAATAAAAAATGTCAAAACCTGCTTAAAGAAACGTGCAAGTAAGAAAGCGTGCGTTATTGGATTTGCTCTTATGATCTTTAAATGTATAAATGGTATTGATGCTATCACAGCATACACTTCATACATATTTACCAACGCAAACACGGGGTTAAATGCCCAAACCGGTACAATTATACTAAACGCCTTTCAGATGGGTGCAGCAATTTTTCAATCCTTTGTGGTAGATAAAAGTGGAAGAAGAATATTATTATTGCTGTCTTCTGGTATAATGACTGCATGTTTAACTCTGGTAGGAATTGTTTTAATGCTGAAGGGCAGAAATATGATTGCTGAAGAAAACTATAAATATGTTGACTATCTACCAATAGTTGCTTTAGTTTTATTCTGTGTATCATTTTCTCTTGGCCTAGGACCGATACCGTGGTTGATGATGGGTGAAATATTTCCTCAAGAAATAAAAAGTTTGGCTGCTTCTCTAGCTACATTTGTGAGTTGGATTGTTACATTTGCAGTTACAAAATTGTTTTTAGTAGTTGATGATAATTTAGGTGGTGATATAGCTTTCTTTATGTTTGCCGTAGGCACATTAGTAGCAATGTTGTTTACAATTGTTTTGGTACCGGAAACTAAAAATAAAACTTACGAGGAAATACAACAAGCGCTATGAATGTATAAATTAATTACGATCTGACATTTAAGTGTATTGTACATACAGTATTAGTTGCGTGTTATACCTACATTCAATTATTAGCTACAGGTTGACAAGAACGTTGTAAGAAACAGTAGGTAATATAGTTTTATAAGTAACAAATAAATTTAATGAAAAGACGAAGATTGTATTTTATACTATTTTTATTCTCCTATATATGTAACACACGAATAACGAAACTACTATACGTGTAAACTTTCCATTACGTAATGAATATTAGAATATTAGAACTGTTCAGTTTAGTTGAGTTCAGTTCATTATACGTATATATATATAGTGAATCTCGGTTAAAACGAGATCTCTCGGACTGCTAATTTTTGCTCGTTATCGTTAAATGCTATATCCGAGCAACTCTAATAATTAAAAAGGATACTACACTTTTAAAAATATGTATTGTTTATTACGCATAAAAATACATTATTTTGCATTAAAAAACGGAATATCTCTTAAGCATTAGGAGAGTTATTAAAAATTTCATTTATTTTTAGCTGACGTTTTGGTTTAAATTTAACATCATTGAGACTACCTCTTAAAACACTTATAGATTTAAATATTTTCTCACTACTACCGTTTTCTTCAAAAAACCACGTCAATAATACCAATGCGTCGCCTGCTTTAGCGAGTGTAACAGGCATTGGTCTATCACACTCATTACTGTCTGCATCACCTTCATCAGTTTCAGCTTCCCGTTCTGTAATTTCTTCGTCAGTTTTTAAACCCGAAGTAATCATATCGGCATCAATATCTTCGTAGTCATCTAAGGACGCGAAATTTTGAAAATTATTGATGTCTCTACTTTCTAACCAAGTAGATAAAGGAAAATCGTCTTCTTCTTCGAAACTTTTATTTACAGCAGAAACAACACTTAACTCAATGTGGGTCACATTATTTCACGCATCACTCATTAGGCGAATTGCATCTAACACGCTTATTTTAAGATCCTGTTTATTTTCCATTCGATCGATTAACTGTAACACTAATAAGCGACGGTAGAAATTTTTAGAACTCCTGATAATCCCTTGGTCCATGGGTTGAAGGATAGACGTTGTGTTTGGTGGTAAAAATATAAGGGTGATGTTGGTTAAGTTTTGCAATTCAGGATGCGCTGGGCAATTATCAACCAATAATAAAATCTTTCGATTGTTACGTCGTAATTTATCATCCCATTTTCTAATTTCCTCTTCAAAAATTGTAGATGTCATCCAAGCTTTCTTGTTAGAGGTGTAGTCAACTGGTAGGCACTTAACATTTTTAAAACAGCGAGGATTTCGTGATTTTCCGATTACCAACAATTTTTTTTGTCACTTCCCGTCATATTGGCGCAAATTAAAACAGTGAGATGATAAACACTTTTCCACCAATACATTTTTCATTTTTAAATTTTAAAGTGGTATCTGGCGTTAAATTGAAAAATAATCCGGCTTCGTCGGCGTTGTAGATGTTTTCATCTTTAAATTTTCGTCGCAATTCCGGCCAAACACTTTTTAACCACTCACGTGTAACGTTAGTGTCCACTGATATCGTTCACCATTTATTTTTCCATACGCAATGTTATTGCGGTTTTTAAAGCGATCAATCCACCCATTATTACACTTAAAGTCTGTATAAATTAATTGTTCCGCGAACTTCTCAGCCTGCGCTTTTAAAATGGGCCCATTAATGAGTAAACCGGCACTTCTTTGGTTTTTAAACCACACAATTAGCGCTTTATCAATATCATCTCTAGTACACTTTTTTAATTTTTTCACGTCAGTTAAATTGTTTCCGAATGCTGCAAGTATAGTTTTTCTGTTTTTCCACAACGTTGACACGGTAGATGATGGTAAACCATATTTTTTGCACGTCGTGATTTTTTGCACCATTTTGCGCCATTTTTCAACCTCACGTCTTGCTACAAAAGTAAGAACTGACCAGAAACTACCTTGCATTCATTTGTAAAACAGGTACAATGTGTACAATTGGTAAGCCGGAAGGTATAAGCGAATTCTAAGCAGTAGGTAATCTCTTTTAATCTATTTTAAGTCTTTTAAAATGTGTCTGTCTTTTCTGTGAAACGTAATTACGGAAATCCCAAAAATTCTTAACAAATATTTTCTTGAAACGACTTTTAGTATGCATATAAAAACTACTACAAAATTTGAAATTTGCTCGTCTTTACCGTGAAACGTGAACGCAATAAGCGAGAAAAATTAGTACGTAAACTAACACAATTTCAATCATTTACCTACGAAATCCAGAATCTCGTTTTATCCGTACTCGTCTTAAGTGGTGTTGTGTGTGTGTGTGTGTTTTGTTGTGTGTGTGTTTTTTATTTGTGTGTGTGTGTGTGATGTTTTTATATATATATATATATATATATATATATATATATATATATGAGGTGATTCTCCGCTGAAAATTAAGGAGGGTTTCCGGAATACAATTTTTTGAAAATTACGCCTCTTTAGGAATTCTAAAAAAAAATTGTTTTTCTTTTTTATTTCCCTGTAGCTAAAGAAACGAAACTTGGTGAACATTATCTATTGATATGTTTTTTCTTATAACTTTTTTTTGCAATTCCGAGACTAAAATAGATACTTTAGTCTCTGTCTACAGGGACTAAAGTGGGTCATTTATTCCCTAGGGATTAAATATGGACTGAACCCCCTAAAGAGTTCATTGACAGATGTCAAACTTAAAATATTTTTTATTAATTTTTTTATGAAACATTAACATTAATATTATTACAGTTAATAAATATCTGACGATTGATTTCCGAAACGATACTGCTGGATGTAAGGTTGAACGCATTTCCAAATGAATCAGTGCCGGTGGGCAGTTCAGATTGGCACGAGGGTCCTGGGAGTGAGGTAGCTGGTGATCTTTGATCACCTCCACCTCCAAAAATTTTTTCGGCGATAAGGTTCTTATTATTCAGGGAATTTTCAACATACCCTTCAGCAACAGTTGCAGACACTTCCATCCCCCATGTCTTTTTAAAACGCCAACAGTCGCACCTGAATCAGCTAGTAAAGATGCAGAGGTTCGCCGTCAACAATGTCCTGTATATGACAACGCATCTGGTAGGTTTAAGAATGTTGCAGCTTTCTGGGGCAATTTTCCAAATATATTCTTTCCTACAGGTTGCACTGTACACTGCTTGTTAACGTAACGAACAAAAAATCTTGAATGGGGAGTTTCGGCTTTTCTCAATGACATATATCACTTGCAGATTTTTGTATGACTAATGATAGTTTTATCTGAATCTTTTATAACGAAGTTCCTCTCTGTTCCATTTTTGGTAGCTCTAATGTTAACAAGAAGTCTGTTGCCCAAATCAGTCACATCATTAATTGAAAATTCGACTAATTCAAGTCCTCTACGAGCCCCTGCCACACCAAATATGAGTGCTACCTACAAAAAAATCATTTTTAAAAGTACAATGATTTTTGGACATACTCACTTTTGTCATTAAAAATGTGTCATCTGAAGCTTCCTTTAGAAACGTATCAATCTGTTCTATAGTTAGTACCTTTGACTTCTTCGCTTTGTAACCAAAATTTTTCCTTTTCAGAAGCGTCGCCAATTTGTGGAATTTACTTATATCAACATTATGTTTAACGCTAAGCATAATTTTTAACATTGAATACTGGGCCCACAATGTAAAAGCAGTAAATTTGTTTACCTTTTCATTAAGAAATACCAGCAAAGCATCTTCGTTAAAATTTGTAATTTTCTTTTCACAGCACCACTAAAAATATATCATACTCTTTATCTTAAATTTTACGAGATTTGGAAGGCAGTAAGTCTTCTAAAGCCTCTTCAGCGGCTTTTTCTAGATCAAATTCGTCGTACATACTTATTACCCTTTTGTAAAAATTCTTTCAAATATGGCTACTGCTGTTTACTAATTCCCATGCTAACCGACTGTTTTTTTTCAAATAGCAAGATTTCTAGATAATTTTATACAAATTTGTCACATTGACACGAACAAATTTGGAATTATTGTACATAAAAAAGAAATACTTTGGAAGTGCAAAAAATAGCGTATATACTTTGGGACCAAAGCGCCTAAATCCCTTGAGTGGTTGTTTCCCCCGGGCTTCGCCCTCGAGGCAACAAACCCCACTCGCGGGATTAAATGCTCCACTTTGGTCCCTCTATATATAATATACTATTTCGACAAAACTTTTGATATTTAAAAAGTGTATCTAAAAAGTCCCATTTATTTACTAACTCTTTGATCTCTGCAAGTTTTTTCGAAAAGTTAGAGATTAATGAGAAAACAAAGTAAATGTATTGCAATGCATTTTTAAAAAGACGCAAAGGTTGATTAAGAAGTGATTAAATAAAGTTGTTAATCGCAGCCTATCTTCAAATTTATTGTTTTGAAATTATTTAATATTCGATTTATTACTTGGTTAGGTTAGTTTAAGTTGGGTTAATTAATTTTAAATTAACTTAAAGAGACAAATTACTGGGATAAGTTGAGGAACATGAGGATTAAATAATAGTTTATTACATTTTATTAAACAACAGTCCACCAAATAGTTCACCTATTATTCTACTAGTCTAGGAAGTTTGGAACTAAGAACAGAAGTGAACATGAATAAAATGAATGAATAATTTAATGTTATAATAATTTAACAAAAAACAATAATTTGTCAAATATTGACAATACTATCTACAAAAAATGTTGAAAATGATTGCCTTCAGCTCTAATACAAGCATCTATTCTATTTCTCATAGAATTGCGTATGTTTTGAGATATTTTTGGTGAATTTCTTATCGTTTCACAACCTGCTATAATACGATTTCTGGGCTTGAAAAGATCAAGGATTTCAGATATCTCCATATGCAAAAATCCAAAGGATTGAGGTCAGGGGAGTGAGCTGGCCAGTTTACAGGTCCTCTTCGACCAATCCATCGATTCGCAAACACCTTATCCAAGTGACTTCTTTCACGTATACTAAAATGGGCTGTTGCTCCGTTGTGCATAAACCATAACTGTTGCCTAATTTGAATGGGAATGTCTTCAAGAAGAATAGGTAATTCTTCAAGAAAATGGCAATATGTCCCACACTTAATGAAAATTGATACTGATGATTTCCTTCAAAAAGGCCATTAGGGTTTTCCTCGGCCCAAGTATGATTATTATGAAAATTTCTAATACAGTCTCTTGAGAAATTCGCCTCATCAGTAAATAAAATACTTCTTAAGAACTGTTACGTTTGGCCGTTCATGTTAATAAGCAATTGACAAAAAAACCACACGCGGTAAAAAATGTCGAATCATCTTCACCCGGTGAAGATGATAGGGATATAACTGTTGTTCCTTTAAAATTCTAAAAACTACCGAATGGCTTACATTTAGGGCACGACCTATTTTCCTGGTACTAGTATCAGGGGATTCTTCGATCAAATTAAGCACGTCTTCTTCCAGAGCTTCAGTTCTGACTTCTCGGGTACGGTCAGAGCCATGACTTCTCTTTTCAAACTTAATGAATTCCCGCAATCGTTGGTGAATATTTGTGAACGTAGTGTGATGGGGTAATCTACGTTCTGGGCACTGTTTAACAGCCTTCAATGCACACCCATATGTAAAATGCATATCTGCCATTTCAAAATTCGAATATTTAACCATGTTTCGGTTTACCAACTATTTTTTTCACAAAATCCTAAAACTTGCGATAGAGTAAGAAAAAGTAACAATAAATGACATTTCACAATCCCTCTTTCAATTGTTTCTATGCATTCCATTATAAACAACCTGCAACTAGACCTTACGGTAAAATACCCTCGCGTTAAACTCGACTTTTTGAAAATGCATTGCAATACATTTACTTTCTTTTCTCGTCAATCTTTAACTTTTCGAAAAAACTTGAAGAGAACAAAAAGTTAGTAAATGAATGGTACCTTTTAGATATACTTTTTAAATGTAAAATGTTTTGTCGAAAAAAAAGTTATAAGAAAAAACATCTTAGAGGTTGATTATTTCAACCCCTTAGAAAAATACTACAGGGGTGAAAGAATTTCAGAAAGTGTAATTTTATTAACAGACACCGTTCACCAAGTTTCGTTTCTTTCAGAATTTTTGGAGGGCGCAACTTTTCAGGGGAGGGTGTTTTCGAAAATTTTATATGGGAAACCCCTCTTAATTTTCATCGAAGAATCACTTCTTATTTACATACACTCTGCATATATATATATATATATATATATATATATATATATATATATATATATATATATATATATATATATATATAATACACTTCTACGTTTAGTGAATTAATAATGCTAGTGAACCACTGGCTGCTTGTACAATTTGCCAACTTGGTTTTAAAATAGAACACGGAAACTTTAGAAGTATGGAATATGACTTGCTTTAAAAATATATAAATTTTACATAAAACATTATACTCAATAACGCGTTATGTGCTTTTTGTTGAAGTCGATTTAATGAGTTATCTGATTATTAAAAAATACGTTATTAGATAGTAACTTTGGTGATATAATCTAGCAATATGCTAAACGTTGATTTAGCTTACGACTTTAGTTACTTTGATAAGCAAATCTACATATTTGGCTGCACTAATTATTTATAATATTACTCAAGATATATTATGTTTGCTATTTTTTTCATTAATTGAAACTTTAAATGTTTTCATAAGTTCATAACTGAAGTAGGTACTACATTCAAAGTATTGCAGTATTACTTCTGACACCATTCTAATGCAGTTAGTGATCTACGGACCTTTAAAACGCATGTATCATTACACGTCGCAGAAATACTTTAACAGTTCTGTGCTTAATAAAGGAACAACTACAATTTGTAATGGAATATATTTATGATTACGAAGCATCGTCTTATACATCAAAACCTACATATACATCCATGACATTATACCCCATTGCGCCAACTTAAAACACTTTGTGAACACAAGTTTTTTCCCGTTACCAAAGTATCCAGTAATTGGTTTCGAAAGAAAATTAACTTCAAATACCTTTTGTGCTTGTAACAAATTTGTTTTCATGATAAACAAAACTTAAAATATATAAAAGACTACACGGTTAATTGTAAATACCAACCTTCTATTTATATTATACAATCAAAGTTTGGCGAATGGCAACCTATTTTGTATCATAACGCACATCTATAATGAAAAAGTTACAAATAAGCCTTTTATATATAGAAAACTGTCTACATTCAAATAACAAAACCTAGATCCCGTATAATTACACGAACACAGGCACACACGAACACACGAAAACACGAACACACGAATACACGAACACACAAACACGCAAACACCCAAAAACGAAAACACGAACAAACGCACACACAAAAACAAACATACAAACTCACAAACACACCTACACACACACACACACATACGCACACGCACACGCACGCGCACACACGCGCACACGCACACGTGCACGCGCACTCACACACAGAGGGAGAGCGAGAGGGAGAGGGAGAGGAGAGGAGAGAGAGAGGGAGAGGAGAGGGAGAGGAGAGGAGAGAGAGGGAGAGGGAGAGAAGAGGGAGAGGAGAGGGAGAAGAAGGAGAGGGAGAGGGAGAGGGGAGAAGGGAGAGGAGAGGGAGAGGAGAGGGAAAAGAGGAGAGAGAGGAGAGGAGAGGGAGAGGGAGAGGAGAGGGAGAGGGGAGAGGGAGAGGGAGAGGGAGAGGGAGAGGAGAGAGGGAGAGGAGAGGAGAGGAGAGGAGAGGGAGAGGGAGAGGAGAAGGGAGAGGGAGAGGGAGAGGGAGAGGAGAGGGAGAGGGAGAGGGAGAGGAGAGGGAGAGGAGAGGGAGAGGAGAGGAGAGGAGAGGGAGAGGAGAGGGAGAGGAGAGAGGAGAGGGAGAGGAGAGAGGGAGAGGGAGAGGAGAGAGAGAGGGAAGAGAGAGAAGAGGGAAAGAGGGAGAGGAGAGGAGAGGAAGAGGAGAGGAGAGAGGAGAGGGAGAGGAGAGGAGAGGGAGGGAGAGGGAGAGGAGAGGGAGAGGGAGAGGAGAGGGAGAGGGAGAAGAGGAGAGGGAGAGGAGAGGAAGGAGAGGGAGAGGAGAAGAGGAGAGGGAGAGGAGAGAGGAGAGAGAGGAGAGGGAGAGGAGAGGGAGAGGGAGAGGAGAGGAGAGGGAGAGGAGAGGGAGAGGGAGAGGGAGAGGGAGAGGGAGAGGAGAGGGAGAGGGAGAGGGAGAGGGAGAGGGAGAGGAGAGGGAGAGGGAGAGGGAGAGGAGAGGGAGAGGGAGAGGAGAGGGAGAGGGAGAGGAGAGGGAGAGGGAGAGGGAGAGGGAGAGGAGAGGGAGAGGGAGAGGGAGAGGGAGAGGGAGAGGGAGAGGGAGAGGGAGAGGAGAGGGAGAGGAGAGGGAGGAGGGAGAGGGAGGGAGAGAGGGAGAGGGAGAGGAGAGGGAGAGGAGAGGGAGAGGGAGAGGGAGAGGGAGAGGGAGAGGGAGAGGGAGAGGGAGAGGAGAGGGAGGGAGAGGGAGAGGGAGAGGGAGAGGAGAGGGAGAGGGAGAGGAGAGGGAGGGAGAGGGAGAGGAGAGGGAGAGGAGAGGGAGGAGAGGAGGGAGAGGGAGAGGAGAGGAGAGAGGGAGAGGGAGAGGAGAGGAGAGGAGAGGGAGAGGAAGAGGAAAGGGAGAGGGAGAGGTTAGTAATTGAATTTATGACATGGTTACTACTGTAAGAAGAACCAAGAAGAAACTTACGAGAGCTACAAACAAGAACATTAACACTTACGTTGATAGTATAACTTATGTTTATGGTTTAACTTTAGCATTATAAATCTTATTGAAGAACCAACTGTTTTTAAAACGACCAGAATACAATTTTTTCAAAACTCTACTTTATAAGATTTTCGAGACCTCCACCTTGCGCAAGGCAGTAAGTGATAAAATTCAGTTCGTATATTTTCTAACATTTCTTGAGTGATGATGTTTAAAGAGTCCGTAATTGGCACGAAGTTCATCCAAATTGTTAGCACGTTCATGCCTGTGCCCATAACTTTGCTGGGATACGTATCAAACAAAAAGTCGTTCGGCGAGATATCACATCAGCGACGAGGATATTTAATAGTTTTTCCACTAATAATACGGTTAGGGAACGTAGTAAAAACTGTGGAACTCTTATTGCAGTATGAGCAGGACAGCCATCTTCTGATACCAAATGTCATCAAAATTTATATTAGGCTTTGACAGCTGGAACTATTGGTTTCTCAACAGTTGAAATATTTGTGCATTCAAGTTTCCGTGATAAAAATGGACCATTATGGAATTGCTAAAATTCCTGCCCACACATTAATTTTTGGAGTATTGTGTCCGGTAAGGAATACTAATGTTCGTTTTCGAGAGTAACCAACAGCGACAGATTGTGATGGCCATGTAAGTTAAAGAACACTGTCGGCAAACAAAATATTTTCAATAAATCTTTCGTTTTCATTAGCCCGACTCATCATATCTTCACAAAATTCCATACGCTTTTGGTGATCCTCTGAAAATTTCTGTGTAGTTTGCAACTTATAGCAACGGTATTTATTCCTTTTCAAGATATTGCGAACTGTTCTTGGTTCAATATTCATTTCTTCAGCAATTTTTGTACTATTGCACGAGAAATTAGTTTGCTAAACTACCACTGCAATTTCTTGAGTTTCGTTTAAGTTACGACCAGGATGCTAACCATCATTACCATCAATGCTACTATTTTCTACAATTATTTAAACATCCACATCTTTCAAATTTACAAACAGTATGCATAATCGTATTTCTGATGGGATTGATGTGCTTCCTGAATAATACCACTTAATAATCTATATTTTTCTTCAGTGGAATACATGAGGACTTGAAAACACTGATTTTCAATTCTCGTTGAGGAACAATTAAATGGTCATTGAGTAGCACCAAAAGACGCATGTATGGCATCAGCGTTTTAGTTTGTTGTGATTCTATCTCACTTAGCACGTGAACTGATTGTACTGTCTTTGTTTTACTTATTATAAGTGAGACCAAGATAATATTTCCATACCTCTATAATAATACGGAGTTCGTCAAAAAGAACATTTGTTAATTTATTATTGTTAAATATATGTAGGTATTGTTGCAAAGGTTTAATCCTCATATTGTGTTTTATAAATTTTATTTATTAGTATTTTTTTCCAAACGTTATTCATGAACTAGTTATGTTACAAGAACTAGTTATATATGCACTGGGGCAAAGGGTTAATCTTCATTTTTTGTGTTATAATCTGCTTACTTACTGACGTACTTTTGTTGATATGCTATGTACAAACTTTTTTTAAGCTACAATAAATAAGCAGGTTGGTGAAGAGATTACGTTGTCATCCTTTTGTATTGGCTGTAGTGTTGTCAAACGAGCACGAATTAAGGTCGACTCTGGCGTTCTCTCTTTATCAGAATAAGTACCTAACAGTACTTCCAAAGAGAGTGGCGCATCCGAGATTCTAGTGATAAGTTGATCCAGCGATTATATCGGGAACTGGATCCATTCCCTAGAGTTGAGGTAGCACTTACGCCGGGTACAATTTTGCAGCTTCACTGTATGAGGCTAGTGTATCTACTCGCACACACGTACACATGCGCACATGCACACACAGTCGATCTTGGTGAAACTTGGACAAAAATGAGCTAATAAGTCCATTTAACGATAGTGAAAAAAAGTTGATTGCATGACCATTTATACCTACATGGTTGGAAGGTAAAAATTGTTATTAAAATTGTTTCATTTCTTTTAACTTCCACTTTGTAAGTTCTTCTGTTCGTCTGTTATTCCCTAACAGCTATTTTAAAATCCTGTAATAGGATAATGCGAGTCTTTTAGTGTTAATATAACAAAAAACAAATTAAGGGTTTAAAATAGACCACAACTTTAACAAGACGCTTAGAGTTTCATTTCAACTTACAGCTTAATAACTCTAAGATTTGATTAAATATTTGCTTATCTAAAAAAATTATTAGTAGAATTGTTACAACTAGATGCAACACACGTTATTTTTTTAAGAGTTACACAGCTATTTATAAGAAACAATCGTAGATTAAATATCCTGTGTTAAAATTAAACACTAAATGACGACTTTAGACTTCATTGCCACCTTCACGTAAGTATAATCATTGTTTATACATTTAGTATAAACAATGGTATAACTATTGATTACGTATTTACATAATCAACATACCGGAAACGTAAGTCATAATATTTCATCATTGGTGGTAAGTATTAACTTCGTACTTTAGTAATTATGGCAATTTGATTAAATGGAAACATGCTTTTGGTGGAAAATTAACGAGCGCTCGCCGCACGAATATTTTTTTGGAACCATGACGTCATGATCAGTCGCAACCAGAGAAGGACAGAAATTGATGTCACGATCATGTAATGTCGTCACATAGTAAAAAATAATTTCTGTGATGTTGTGTGCCACAACACACGTAATAAAGCTTAACAAGAACGCATGATGATTTGCCTATTCATCTATGGCCTAATGTTCAGTAAAATAATTTGTTTGTATACGATTAATCTCTTATTCTCTTTATTTCTAGTAAACTTTCATAAAAATAAATTCGAAGTTTGAAATATTTCTTACGTAATATATAATGTATAAAATAGTACATTGCAACAAGAGGTCTCGGCAAGTGCTTTTTTAACAAAACGAAAAAATGTTACAGAAACGAGATAGAATCCGTTTTCACAAAAGAAACACTTTCTATAAGTTTGTTGAAAATGATAAAGTTGTATAAATATCATTTCTTAAGACCGTTTGAACCATGTTAGGGACTACCTAACGCTAGCGAAGGAATAAATTAAGCTTAGGCAACGATTTCGTTTGTACAGTAATGTTTTCTCTTCCTAACTTACTTATTTAAGGGTTACTTATTTTAGTTGGATATTTTGGTGCTCCTAAACCCATCTAGCTAGTTTTTGTGACTTTTGTGGTAAAGGATATTTTTTAGTGGTACATACAACTCCATATTTTTATTAAATATGGAGATTTTTGATGATGATTTAGAAATAGTTCAATTGCTGGATAACGGTATTCCTAGGCGACATTATGATCGTCCAAATTATTTTGAAAGTATGGAAAATTTGACTTTTTAAGAGATTTCATCTTACAAAACCTACAGTCTTAAACTTGTTAAGAGAAATAGAAAATAATTTAGAATATCCGGATGATCGGTATGCGAAATACTCCTCTGTCGCGTTTTGTAATAAAGTAATATATTTATTTTAATAACAATAGTGTAAGTCCTGCTGGTCAGCTTCTGACCTGTTTGCTACAGGAGGGCATCTGAGCAGTGTGGCAGATTTTATGGGATTGGATACATCTAGTGTAGTTTCTAAAGTACTGGCCAACTTGCATCAGCAATACACAAAAATGCCAAATGTGAGAAAACTTCTTCCTGTTCAGCAAGTTCTTTCAAATAAATTTGTTTCCTGGAGTAATAAGATGTATTGATGGAACACATGTTCGAATTCAATCACCAAGTAAGATTATTGTTTAATGTACCATCATACATATTAATCATCTGAATGTTTAGGTGGTATTGATTCGGAGGTATTCCGGAACAGAAAAGGGTATTTTTCAATTAATACTCAGTTAATTGCTGATTTACAAATTACGGTTTTGTTGCACAATGGCCAGGATCGGCTCACGATCAGACGTTTTTAAGTAATAGTAGTCATCATCGGCCGATCCTAGAGAATCAGGTTTTACTGTAATCTAGTGATTTCTGAAGAACAAAGAGAGATTCTTTGTCAAGAATACTGGAAGTTGACTGACCAGAAAAACAGACGTTGCATTTGAGTTCCTTGATTACCAATGTTCCAGTGAAAAGGAGGAAAGTGCAAATACAAGACATAAGACGAAAAACATTAAGAATTTACTATTTAAAGGAGTCAGACCACTTAATCAAAAGGGTATGTTTGAATTTTTTTGGTAAAACTTTTGCTATCTCTCGTCGTGCTGTCGAAACATGCATGAATAATGTCAGTAGTAGTGGCATGTACATTGGATATGATGAATGTAAAGATGCAAAGCCTCATAATTCAACAGATGAAGCAACCACATCATTAGCTCGGAAACACATAGATAACTTTCCCCGTATTTTCGCACTACTGCAGATGAGATTCTGCCAAACAATATTTAGGTTCTGATTTGAACATATCTGTAATGCATAGACTTTATAGTGACGAGTCTTGCGTAATTAGGAATATATCACCAGTTTCTCGGTTTGTTTATCAGAAGATATTTGATCAATTCCGAAAAAAGATCAATGTTACAAATGTAATGAACAACAGTGCACCATTAAAAGAATAATACAATAGTCATAAAAACAGAGAGAAATAGGCTATGCAAATGACAAATGACACAAAAAAGGCTGCTGCTGACAAAGGAAGAGATTTCAGAGGGGCAGCATTTGATTTACAAGCTATTTTGTAAGACTCTTTTGCCGGAGATAATCAAATTTTTTACAAGCTAAAGCTTAATGTTCACAATTTAACTATATTGCATCAACTTCAGATGAATATTGCTACCTGTATTTTAAAATACCTTCGTAAATTACCCAAAAGTGTAAAACATGTCTCTACATTTAGTGATACGTGTGCAGAACAAGATAGAAATAAGTACGTAGCAGCTGCAATGCTTTACGCACTGAATAAAATAACCCATTTAGAAATAATTGATTTAAAATTTATGGAGTCTGAGCATTCATACTTAGAGACTGACTATGTGTGCAACAATCGATAGAGCCTGAAAACATAAAAAAATTGACAAAAGCGAGTGGTCGGGCTTAATATCAACGACAAGAATAGTGTGTGATTGGTTTGAAGATTTTTACGATCTTCAAGAACTTGCTGAAACTTGACCCCTAACTACGATGAATATACATCAGGAAAAGGTTCAGTGGCTAAAAATAAAGTGGATGAGATTTGAAAAATGGAAACCTTTCTTGATAAACTATAAGTACAACTTAAATGATAAAGAATTTGAATTAATTAATGTTGCTGGCAGAAGAAAGAGGAATGGACTTCATACGAGCCATCCAAGAAATATACATAACAAATACCAGTTTCAGAGAAAAAGATAAATTATTTTCTATCATTTATTCGTGACAACATTATACCCGAAGATTTCCAACAATACATTTAAGACATTCCTTCAACTTCTCCACCACCACTACAAGATGACAAATAAGAAGTGGTAAATTTATTGTATCAGGAGGTTTCAACCTTTTTTAGGTCACTATTCGATTTTTCAATAATTATAAATAATAAAAGCATTTGATTATGTATCAATTTCAATTAATAAGAATATAAAATATTCAATTATTTCCTTTAAATGTATAATTTATTTCCACTCTTAACAAAATATCATTGTATGATATTCATTAATATCATACACAAATGTGTTAAGTACAAACAAAAAATTTAAAATAAATTATATTAGAATCAATTCAAAAAGAATTGTAAATTTTACTTATCATTCTTATTAAAGTAAATTACATTGCCACAAGCTACTATAATGCTGGGCATTTAAACTTTTAAGTCACATTTTCTCAAAAGTTTCATTTTTGTACTTACAGCATTTGTGTGCTACACCATTGATTATGTATATAACCAAAAATTTTCTTCTTCATACGTAAGTGTGATCAAAGCTAGAATGTATATTTAAGATTCTCAGATCGTCGGTGGTAAATGAATCTTTAATAATTTTGAATTCTAATTCTGAAAGATGATCAGGCTTTTTTATTGGTTGCTTTTTTATAGTAGAAAAAAAACGTACTTGCTGATCTATGTGTTTATTTACATTAATATTTTGTATCTGATAGAACTGTGTTTGGCCCTGGTTAATAATATTGATTACCTTGTCAAGATGTTTTACAACATTATGTTTATCGTATTCATTTAAATTTGTTCGAGAATTC
The DNA here is from genome assembly GCA_036346205.1 of Vesta saturnalis. NCBI lineage: Eukaryota > Metazoa > Arthropoda > Insecta > Coleoptera > Lampyridae > Vesta > Vesta saturnalis. The sequence goes on along the minus strand of JARFJB010002447.1, from coordinate 240,135 downwards.
AATCCTAAAATGATTTCACACTTTTAATTTCAGAGTTGTTTTCTTTGCCAATGGTGGCATTAACATTAATATTTAAATTATGTACGTCAAATTCATATTGTACCTGTGTAGCATTATAATCAATAACATTTTCATTATAGTTCATTTCAGTTGTAGTATAATACTGTTTGGCTATTAAGTGAATATGCTTACAGATGTTGTACTCAATAATATTATCTATACATGTGCATTTAAAATCATGAATACATATGTTGCATAGTAAATTACAATTGCAAGATATTTTTGTAACCAAATATTTACATTCATTTTGGACAGAGAGAACAATACACTGATTCATATTGTTGAAGGAATCAATTGATGAAATGTTGATACTCAAACTTTTCTGATGGCTCTTTCGAATTTGGATGATTTTAGACGATAGTTTATTTTTTGAAACTTTAATGAGGGCTTCATAACTTATGTCTCTGGTCAGATTTAGCAAAGCATGAATAGATTTATCTAATCTTTTACATTGTTTACCATCTAAATATAAATATTTAATTTTTTTATGTAGTGCCTCTAAATACATGTTTATATTTTTAACTAAATATTTTCTATGGCAGTATGCCCATTTTTCAACTCTTGTGAAATACACCTTACTAAAATATTGTGCAAAATGAGTAGTATCATGGTCACTCTGAACATCATTTAATAATTTGTTAAGACCAGCATACAATTTATCATTATCAATCCCCATCTGCAACATTTTTAAAGATATAAAAACTAGAGATCGTTTATCTTTAGCATTAGGGTCACTTATTTTATAAAGATTTTGGAACCAATTTCCTTGAATATGCCAAGTACATAATAATTGGTTATTAGATGGTCCCATTATACATATAACCATGCATTAAAAATGAGGGTGCATCGGCTAACATAAAAATCTTTATAGTACCTACTCTATCTTTAATGCATTGAAAATAAAATGAAAAAAGCCACTATCTGCTCTGTTTGAAAAACAAAAGCTTACAGATACACTGGCCCCAAAGTTATCTACAACAGCTATTATAAATAATTGAAAGTTATAGCTGTTCAATCCACGTGTCCCATCAATACAAATTTTTTTTCCATATGTAAGCAGTTGCTCTTTCTGAGACTCGTTCATTATTATTAAAACAAAATCGTTATCATTAAATCCAACTGCTGGATTTCCTTGTTCTTTGTAATATAATACAGCATTTTGTTCTGAACCTGCCATATTATCCACCCATAGCTTTACACTGATAGCATCATTGTCATGATATTTGGTAAAATTGAGAATTTGCAGCATAGAGACACCTTCACTGAGTTTGCCTAAAAAACCAATTGTTTATTATTGCTTTATGAATATCATTTTAGCTCTAGATTATATAGTAAATAGTATCTATGTATATACAAGGGTCAGGGTTAAACTATACATCTAAAAATCCTAACTATTCTCTATTCAGAATTATATTATTACCTGATATTTTGGCTCTGTCTTGCTTATTTAAAAATCTTCTCTGAAGGTTACGTAAGTGTCCAATATGAAAAGAGTAGTAAGTCACTTCAATGTTTCTACCCACTGTAAGAATTATCATAGCTGGACAAGCACGGCCAGTTTTATTTGAACCACAGTTTTTTAAACTCCTTTTGCGATTATTATCATCAATACACTGAGGTGTCAATAACCTATGGCAAATGAAGTACGATCTTCCTTTTGACTGGTTTAATCTTTTTACACCACAATCCTTCACCATAGTCACATTACCTTGATCTTCTAGGTGCCTCTTCCATTTTGTAAACTCTAAAACAAAGTATGTACTTAGGATTTTTTTAAATTATAGACCTATTGGAAATAATAAACTTACCTTGCATATTTTCAAATTCATAAATGTCCTTCTCTGTAGGTTAAAATTACCTGAAGTATCATGTACAGATTATAATAACTTTGAGAAAACACCACCTGTTGACAACCCGTGAGTTTATGCTTGTGTTTCAAAATGACTGCAAAATAAAATCAATTCTTGTAATTTATTACAGGGCACCTTCTGTACAAGAAAATATTAATACCGATGGTGACTTACAAACAGCTACTGAGACTGATAATAATGATACTGACAACTTGGAATACATTGTAGCTAATGGGTTGAGCAATAATACTTTATCGTCAGACAAATTTCAAACGTCCCTCTGTCGTTCTGACACATCTGAAGATTTTGAAAATTTACTGTCTTCTAATAAAACCAAAGAACTGCATAGATAAGAAATTTACAAGTACCCCCCGACAATGGCTTCAAATTATTGAGAAGTCAAACATGTTGTGTTTATTGTAAAATAATGTATGCATAACTTAATCTTCAGAAACAACTTTGTTTTATTTTATTAACTTGTATACGTATTTAAGCACTTCAGATCTTGATTATTCTTCTGGAGAGGAATACATTGCTATCATATCACAACGGGAAGAAATTTCTAGTGAAGATAATGTTAATGTAGTAGAATCACAACAAATAGAGGCTTTAACTAAAAGGAATGATACTGAAAATGCTGCATCGCAAGAACCAAGAAGTCAGCGTTTAAAAAGGACACATGTAAAAGAATCCAATTGGAGAAGAGAAAATAATAAGAAGAAAAGAGAAGCTGGTGAGATATACAAGGGGAAAAGGATTACAAATAATAATGGAACTATAACATTTTAAGAAAAGCACGATGCATGAAAGGTAGATGTGCATGTAAGAAGTCTGGAAAGAATAAAAACATGAAACTGTCAGCATTAAGATGTTGGGAACTCTCTGAAGAAGTACGACATAATATATTTACCAAATTCTGGAAACTAAGTTGGACCGAAAAAAAGGTTTTTATACAGTGTCATGTAACAACATGTGAAGTACACAGACCAAGGGATCGAAAAGAGGAAAATACATCTAGAAGAAGTAATACTTTTGTTTACTATTTGAAAAAACGAGTACGATGAAAAAACCAGGATCTGCAAGACAATGTTTATAAATACGTTGTGTATTGGAGAATGGACAGTTCGTTCATGGAAAAATAATGAAATGAGAAGTAATAATATGGAAAGTTTGCATGTTACTGGTGAATATGCAAAAGAAGTTTCAGAAAACAGAAGTTTTAGACCACGCCAAATCACGTAAGAGAGTGTGTAAGGAAAGGAAAGACAATTTGACAAGATTTTTTGAACATTTACCTAAAATAGAATCACATTACTGTCAGGCTAATTCAAAAAAACTTTACTTAGAACCTTTGTGGAGGTCTAAGCAACACCTCTACAGGTTTTTATACAGTGTCATGTAGCAACATGTGAAGTACACAGACCAAGGGATCGGAAAGAGGAAAATACATCTAGACGAAGTAATACTTTTGTTTACTATTTGAAAAACGAAAACGAAGAAAAAAACCCGGATCTGCAAGATGATGTTTATAAATACATTGTGTATTGGAGAATGGACAGTTCGTTCATGGAAAAATAATGAAATGAGAAGTAATAATATGGAAAGTTTGCATGTATTACTTACTGGTGAATAATCAAAAGAAGTTTCAGAAAACATGGAAGTTCTAGACCACGCCAAATCACGTAAGAGATTGTGTAAGGAAAGGAAAGACAATTTGACAAGATTTATTGAAGATTTACCTAAAATGGAATCACATTACTGTCGGGCCAATTCAAAAAAACTTTACCTTTGTGGAGGTCTAAGCAACACCTCTACAGATCCTACTGTGATGAATGGTGTCAAGTTAACAATGTAGAGTCATTTTTAATTTCATATTTTAACTGCATTTGATGATATGAATTTAAGTTTATTCAGTTGCAAAAACGATGAATGCGATTTATGTTTAGCAAAAAAAACTGGAAATCTATCAGAAGACGCTTTTAATGTACATCAGACAAAAAAGGAAGAAGCTCGAAGGGAAAAAGAGAATGACAAAACTAGCAACATGAATAAAATGTTTACTATGGATTTACAGGCAGTACTTTTATGCTCTAAATCTAACGACTATAAAACCAAGTTAGCCGTACATAACTTCACAATTTATGATGTTAAAACACATGATGGCTATTACCTCCTTTGGAATGAAAGTGAGGGCACTGTTGGTGCCAATGAATTTGCCACAATTATTTGTAAGTTTGCAGAAATGCAACTACAAAATCTTCAAGAAAATGAGGAAATTATATTTTATAGCGATGGCTGCACTAGTCAAAATAGAAACGCTACTCTTTCAAGTGCCTTATTAAATTTTGCTGTTTATAATAAAATTACGCTTGTACAAAAGTACTTGGAGAAAGGCAATACCCTAATGGAGGCCGACTCCATGCATTCATGCATTGAACGGCAATTTAAAAACCAAAAAATTAATGTACCCGTATATGTTTCAATTTGTAATAGAGCTCGTCATAAACCATAACCGTACCAAGTGCAATACCTAGACCATACTTTTTTCAAAAATTTTGGCAAAATACAATGTATTCCCTCAATAAGACCTGACAGAACAGCTGGAGACCCTATGGTAACCGATATCCGTGCACTCAAATACAAGGCTGATGCTGCAATACATTATAAATTGCGACATTCCGAAGAATGGCAAGAGATGCCTATTAGAATTAATAAAAATATACCAGTAGGCATTTCACTTGACGAAGTTCCTCAACTATATACTTCCAGACTGAAGATTAAGACTGAAAAATACAATCATCTTCAAATATTGAAGAAAAGCATGGAAGCCAATTACCACCAATTTTACGATGATTTGCCCCATACCTAATTCTCATGGTTTATTTGTATTAAATTACTATTATTTTTTTGTATTACTGCATTTATAACTTATTCCCTTCTTTAGTATTAGTTAATGTAGTTTAATGTTGTTTTTTTGTTCTTTCTTTAATAGGAAATAATTTAGTTGCAAAACATGTAACTCCAGTTTTGTGTATTAAAATATGTGGAAAAGCACATATCTCCAAAAACATAATAAGAAAAAAATATATGTAAAAATGTCTGCAATAAATAATGTCTACAGTTAAAAAAAGCTATACCTATTACTCTTTCAAAAACAGAAAATCGTGTACCATTTATAATTTAACCCATTAGTGCATAACGTTCGTTTTATCGGGCGCCGCCATTTTTGCTGATATTACAGATTCCTGCCAAATCTTTCATGGCAGTGTAATGTCAGAGGCTTGTTGAACTGTCAGTGAAAACAAATGACAATAAACAGTGATATACAAACGATTAAACAATCAGTCTTAAATTTTTAAAAAGTAATGGATCCGAGTTTATGCAACACCAGACACGGCGGGTAAGTTGATGTTATATTTTCACTTGTTTTTGTTGGAATTTTTGTTTGCAATTTTGGATACAGTAAGGTCATACAGTAAGAAGTTCTGCTATTATTACGCGAAATTTTTAATTTTTTGTTTTTGTAGAGATTAGCTAATTTATCTTTGGTGTTCGTTTTATCGAACATTATGCGTTATGAACGCATTTTCTTGAAAAATAAAAAATACATTAGAGGTTATCGGAAATACAGTATAATATGAATTATATCATTTTAGATTGTCACTTGCCGAACTAATCGATTGTATCGAAGAACTTGATGTTGAAAGCGGCAGCATATACATCACGCCGCCGCAAGATGGCCAAGATACCGATATCAATAGTGACCTTTCCGATGATGATCATGTAGGAAACGTCAATCACCTAGGACCTGGAATATTGAGAGCAATGAGTGAGTTTGTACCTAACAGGATCGATCTTTCTGCCGATGATGTTGTGATTGACAAGGGATTTGCAACCAGAGAGGAATACGATTCCGAGGACGAAATACCCCTTGCAGATTTGATTGTAATCTCTAATAATGTTCCCAACAATCCCCCACCGTCAAAAAAACCAAAAAGAGCAGTTTGGAAGAAGCAGGAACCGCAATTCAATATACAACAGGTTTGTGATGTAAAAAACCCACCAGCTGAAGTTTACGATAAAGCTACTCCGGTAGTTTTTCAATCTATTCTTCGACGAAGATGTCATTGTAAATATACTGGAACAGAGCAATTTGTACGCTTCTCAAAAAAACTTAGAATTAAATTTAACTCGAGATGAGTTGTTTGTTGTGTTTGGAGGGCTTCTAATTTCTGGTTATGGGAAATATCCCAACAAGCGTATGTACTGGTCAAATGAGAACGATGTGCCAAAAATATTGGCAGAAAGTATTAGGCTAAATCGATTTGAAATGATTTTGAGACACTTGCATCTCAATGATAACACACAAATCGATCCTGAGAAGAGACTTTATAAATTACAACCCCTAATTGATCAGCTAAACAAAAATTTTAAAATGTATGGTGGTTTGGAGGAATATCTAAGCGTAGATGAAAGCATGATTCCATATTATGGAAAGCACTACGCAAAAGAATTTATTAGGGGCAAGCCCATCCGCTTTGGATACAAAAATTGGGCACTGTGTTCTAATAACGGTTATTTGCTTTCATTTGACATCTACACTGGAAAAAAGAAAAATGATGATAACAGATCCGAATTGTTTGGCTTGAGAGGTACTGTAGTACTAAATCTGATTGAAATGGCCCAAATACCTCAACATCATGGTTATAAGATCTTTGTGGATAATTACTTCACTTCAATCAAACTTTTGAAACATCTCGCTACCCTAGGTTACTGTGCTACAGGCACCGTTAGAGAAAATAGATTAGAAGATTGCCCATTACGTAAGCAACAAAACACGTTTAAAAAGGAGAAACGTGGTGCTTACGACTTTTCCAGTAACGAGGAAGTAATCGTATTTCTATGGAATGAAAACAAAACTGTCACTGCAGCTTCCAATTTTGAAAGCACTGAAATCAAAGGTACCTCGCGATATTGCAGAACAGCAAAATTAAAAATCGCAGTACCTCAACCCTTAGATATTTGCTAACTATAACAAAGGTATGGGAGGGGTTGATCAAATGGATGGAATGGTTGCAAATTATAGAACACGGATGAGACAACGTAAGTGGTGGTGGCCCATATTTGCCTACTTGTTTGACGTTTCGGTGGTTAACACATGAAAATTCCAGTTGCTTATTGTCATTCAGGAGATATTTGTCATTAAATCCAGAAAAGGCAAAACTACAAGTGCACCTACACGTGACGTTCGGTAGGATAAGATGAACCATCTTCCCGAACATTCAGAAAAGGAAAGACGCTATGCTGAATGTGGCAAAAACGCTAAATTTACTTGTATTAAGTGCCAGAGAGCCTTACATCCTAAAACTTGTTTTTTGAAGTACCATTCCGTTTAGTTAGACACTTTTGAGTTACTTTTCTGTTTTTTTGTGTTAAAAGGTTATGTTCTGCATAGTGTTCGATAAAACGAACATGCTGTATTTTGTTTATTAATTAAAAAATTTTTTTAATCGTTACTTAAAATGAAGTTTTACAAATATTAACCTTATTACCTATTTAATTTGCATTCAAAACAATAAAATTTAATTTTCTAACTTATGAACATATGGGTTAAACGGTTTTATGTGCCTCCTGTAAAATTTTAAAATTGGCGTTAAAGAACAGGTTTGACTAATTAAGGTGACGATATTCATCTTAACTATGATCATAAAATAACTTTCATTGGACCTGTACTTACCTATTCTAGCATCAAAACAAATAAAATATTAATTGCATAACCTTATGCACTAATGGGTTAAACGGTTTTTATTGCCTCCTGTAAAATTTTAACAAATTGGGTTAAGAGGTTTGCTAATTAAGGTGACGATATTCATCTTAACATGATCATAAAAATAACACATTATAACCTATGAAAACTAATTAATACACACAACGATGACGTCATGGTTCCAAAAAATATTCCTGCGGCGGCCAGACACTCGTGAAAATTACGTCAAATTATAATATAACCTTACAAATTTAAAATATCTTTTACTCTTCGTAGGTTATTGTACATCTTTATCCCGAAAAGGTTTTTTGTACTGGGTTATCAAAATTGTTATAATTTATGTCCTGCAATGGATTTTGGCGATTTAGTTAATGACAAAGCAATTCAACAAAAACTTCAAAATTTTCATGATAATGTTGACAACATTGAAAAGTTATTAGAAGTTACATTGGACAATGAAACATACGAAAAGTTGGGAAGACAAGACAAAGTAAATTATGATCTCTTTATGGCTTATGCGTTAAATACTTTATATTGGTTATATTTAAGAACCAAGGGTGTAATTCCTAATAATGATGTTAAAAATCAACTTCAGCGTGTTAAACAGTACATGTCAAAAGCTAAAGAAGTGAGTGTTATTCTTTGTAACAGTTTCTAATCCGGGTACACAATATCAATCAAACATAATATGCTTTATAAACATATTTTATTTAAAAAAAACACAAAACTTACAGTAACCCTGACACACGTACTGTTTTGGTAATCTTGAAGCAAAATAGCGTTTTTATTAAAGTACATTTACAAAGATCATTTCTGCAAAATACCATGTACCCGGATTGGAAATGTTTACCTTATTTTCATTTCATTTCTCGCAATATTAAACAATTTTCAGGCACATGATCGTAATACTATTCGACCTACACTAAATGTACCAGTTGCCAAGCGTTTTATAAAACATGGTATTAATCAGCAGCATGAAGATTGTCCACCAGCTAAGAAAATAAGAAATTAAATAGGACTGGTAGTGTTTGATGTTAATTTAATAAATGCAAATTATTTTTATCATTTTATATTTAATAAACGACTTTTGTGATAACTTAGTGCCAAATGTTGCTTGCATTTAGTTTACCAGTATAAACATTTATACATTTACAAATGTGTAAATTTGTATTTTATGGTTGTTAAGTGGTTCAAAATGTTCAGCTGCTAAGAGAAAAAATTGCCAGGCTGCTTTTATTGACAGTATACATTTTCTATTTTAAACGCTAATCTACATTTTACTGATGGCTAAAAGCCGAAGTCAATTAATTTGTGTTGAAATGACATTCAGATCAAGTGTGGCTTGTTTTGGGGTTTTAATCGAGTAGTCTTTTTGAAGATATTACAATATTATTAGTTTTTAATGTCCAGAGTGGATTAACACTAATCCATTTGTTTTAAGAGCAACATATACAGCACAAAATTTCATTTGTAAGTCTATCTACCTCTACTCTCGCTTGTACCACATTAGGAGTTGTCTGTCCTTATAGCATTTCTCTAGTAAGGTGAGGATCTACATCTTACATTTAGATAATACGATGGTACTTGTTTAGTATTGCACCAGCTGTGGGGTATAATCCATTAGTTTTTTGTTCACTGTAGATGTATTATTTATGCTAACTTGAAAACTGACCTCAAGTGGCTATTCCGTGATTTGCTACCCAACTATTCTCTGTGACGATGCATGAATCATTTGCAATTTAAGTTGGAAGTTATCTTAGTTTATGTTCAGGCAATGCAGGCATCTTATGATCAACTTCTAATGGCTTGAGTAAGTGTATTATATAATGATAATCTATCCACCAAAACTATGTGGCCATTCTATCAGCCTTGTAATGTTTCTGCACCTCTCTCGAACTCTTGGCAGAAGATTTCTGCATCATTGTTCTTAGCATCACAGAAATAGGGACCAAAAATCGTTCGAATGTAACTATCAGCTACATCTAAAGTTGGATCTTTGTGAACCTAATGAGATTGATGCAATACCCAAAGCTTTTTATTTTTATGAATATAAGCGTATGTACTGTCGATTACAGTAGTTCCTTGGGTAGAGAATTATAGCCTACTTCAGCTGCTAAGAGTAAACATTTCCAGGAGATTATTGTGCTGAATATATTCAATACAACTCTTTTATGTTATTCACAAGCAAATTGTTTCTTAAATACTGAAAAATAAGCATTATACAGCCTTTAACGTACCACTCACTTCTAAAGAATGGGTTACTATATTTTATACTAAACACAACTTATCTATAGCTAGTATACATTTTCTTTTTTATTTGCTAACCTACATTTTACTGCAGGCTAGTAAAATAGTGCTGAAGTCAATTAATTGGTCTCGAAATGCCATTCAGATAAAATGTCTAGATAAGAAAAAGTTAACTGTACTTGTTTCAGAGATCGGGAACTTGTTTTGGGGTTTTAATCATTATAGTAGGGTTTCTGAACATGTTACAATATTATTAGTTTTTAATGTCCAGATTGGATTAACACTATTTGTTTTAAGGGCAGATATACAGCACAAAGTTGTTTCCAAAGAACTTTGAACCAAAATATCATGGATAACAGTTTGATCAAATTAAAAAAAAATTTACATTTTATAGCATTATAGAACTTCATTTTTTGCCTTCAGTAACATGAATAACTGATATAGTCACTACATACACAATCATAACAATGTACTTTAAAAATCATGTTAATTCACAGAATATAATACAATCTGCTTTAGCTAGAAACACAGTTAATACAGTCAATTTTCAAACAGTGGTTAATTAACTCACATGCCTTTATAAAAGGTATTGTGTTGAGGATAATTGTTGATGTAAATATTATGGCTTAGACAAGAACTTTTTTTACCTAATCTAAGAATTATGGTGAAATTTAACAATAAAAACATAATCGGCAATCTCCTCTGTTTTAATTTCGGAGCATTGTAAAAATCATGCGAAAACGTTGGAGTGGCACATGGCTGTAACTTCCAATCAGTCAAGCTCAAGTAGCTTTCAGGTGTAAAGTGTCTACTACAAATCCTAGTTATGAAGTGATACCCTGATGACTTCATTCCCATATTATTTGCAACAATTTTCATCTAAACGTAAAATTCAATCACTATCAATATTCACAACTACCTACATTTGTTAACAAATCATACAATTATGATTTTAAATTAATAATCATTCTTATAAAATCTTGCCTCTGTCCCTTTTTTACTACCTATTGTACAGATATGATCCTTCTTTATTTAATAATTTTGTAGTATAAGAGAATTCAGATCAAATACGCTAACAGTGCCATCTAGTTTTGTGTTTCAGTTTAAAACATTAATTAAAAATGATTTATATGAAATCTTTGCTTATTAAAACAGACGTGACATGTATAAAATGCTGCAAGAATTACATTCTTGCAGGTACGTATAACTTTTTATTATTTTACTAGTATAGTGGTTTTTGTTTTCACCAATTACATTACGACGTTGTCAACTGTTTTATTAAAATTTTGTGCGAGGTTGCCAAATTTTTGGTTAATGCAAGTCTAAAGATAATAGCATAGAATATAAAATACCTTATGTTCTATGGGTAATAGTATATTACATAACGAGCTACCAAAGTGGTAAATATCTGGCAAGTGCCAGCACGAGTGAGAATCCTATGAGTGTAGGATAGACTGTTTCGTGCCAGCTTAATGTATACTATTTTCCTACGACCATGAAAAAAGACAGTCTCTTAATGTGATATGAATCACTTTCGTACATGGTTGTAGGAACATTTGTTTTTAACCACAGAACCAATTTCAGAGTCGAATACAAACTTAACAAGAGGCCACAAACTTTTCCTGCATGATTTTCCAGGGCTTTCAGTGACAGAGTTAGTTATTATCTTGAATGAAATACGGCTCATACCGGTAACTAATATATTACTTACATATATAGTACCTATTATAATCAGTGAGGTTTTACAGTTAAAATGCAATACCCCCACGACCCCGCATGTAAGATTTTTAAGCCTTTAAGACAAGCTTTTGGGTTATTTAAGTACCACAGTACCAACTATGTGCTTTCAATGCTTTTCTATTTGAACAGTAAGGTACAAGAACTTGATTTCTACAAAATGGAGTAAAGTTACATACCCATGCTTGATTTTGTTCTTACGCAATACCTTTTCAGCCTTATCGTGCTGTGCCAGAATCTTAGCAGCACTGGTAACCCTGAATAGGACATAATGAAAGCTTGGTATATATGAACAAGAATATACTACCACTAAACTATTTTAAAACATATGAAGCTTTTCTCCTTTTGGATCGTCTTATAAAACATTTTTCAAACTATTTATTTATTCGAATTTTTAATATAACTGTATTTTATGTTACAGGTGCTAAAACTATGGCTTAACGTAACGACGTTAAGGAGTACATTATTTTTTGTGTTGCTTGATATAATAATGTGTTTATGTGTGTGTTGTGTTTGTTGTATTTGTTATGTTTGTTGTGTTTGTTGTGTTTGTTGTGTTTGTTGTGTTTGTTGTGTTTGTTGTGTTTGTTGTGTTTGTTGTGTTTGTTGTGTTTGTTGTGTTTGTTGTGTTTGTTGTGTTTGTTGTGTTTGTTGTGTTTGTTGTTTGTTTGTTGTTATGTTGTTTTGTTTGTTATGTTGTTTGTTGTTATGTTGTTATGTTTTATGTGTTATTTTGTGTTTTTTGTTTGTTTTGTTTGTGTTTATTTGTTGTTATTGTTTTGTTTTGTTTATTGTTTTTGTTGTTATTGTTATTTTTGTTTTGTATGTTTGTTTATTGTTTTGTTTTGTTATGTTGTTTTTTATTTATGTTTTGTTTGTTATTTTGTTTGTGTTATTGTTTGTTATGTTTTATGTTGTTATTTGTTGTTATTGTTGTTATTGTGTTTGTATGTTTTTTGTTTTGTTTTGTTGTTTGTATGTGTTTGTTTTTTTGTTATTGTTTTGTTTGTTGTTTGTTTGTTATGTTTGTTTTTTTTGTTTGTTGTTTGTGTATGTGTTTTTGTTGTGTTATGTTATTTGTTTGTTTTGTTATTTGATTGTATTGTTTTGTGTTTAGTTGTTATGTTGTGTTTGTGTTGTTGTGTTGTGTATGTTTTTGTATTTGTGTTGTTTATGTGTGTGTTGTTTGTTATGTTTGTGTTATGTTGTGTGTGTGTTGTTTGTGTGTTGTGTGATTGTTATTGTTGTTGTTTGTTGTTTGTTGTTGTTGGTTATGTTATGTTTTGTCTGTTGTTGTTGTTGTTTATGTTGTATGTTGTGTATTGTGTTGTTTGTTGTTTGTTGTGTTGTTGTTGTTGTATGTGTGTGTGTTGTGTGTTATTGTTTGTTTGTTGTTGTGTTGTGTTGTTTGTTGTGTTGTTTGTGTATGTTAGTGTGTGTTGTGTGTTGTTTAGTGTGTTGTTGTTGTTTTGTGTTGTTTGTTTGTTGTGTGTGTTGTGTTGTTTGTTTGTTGTTATGTTGTGTTATGTGTTATGTTGTATTGTTTGTTGTGTTGTTTGTGTGTTATGTGTTGTTGTTTTGTGTTTGTGTTGTTTGTGTTGTGTTGTGTGTTGTTTGTTGTGTTATGTTGTGTGTGTTTGTGTGTGTTGTGTGTTTTGTGTGTGTGTGTTGTTGTTGTGTGTTGTGTGTTGTTGTGTTGTTTTTTTGTTTGTGTTTGTTGTGTTTGTTGTGTTGTTGTTTGTGTGTGTGTTGTGTGTGTTGTTTGTTGTGTTTGTGTTGTGTTTGTTGTGTGTTGTGTGTTGTGTGTGTGTGTGTTGTTGTGTGTGTGTGTTGTGTTGTGTTGTGTTTGTTGTGTTGTGTGTGTGTTTGTGTTGTGTGTGTGTGTGTGTGTGTGTTGTTGTGTGTTGTGTGTTGTGTGTTGTGTGTTGTGTGTGTTGTGTGTGTGTGTTGTGTGTTGTGTGTGTTGTGTGTGTGTGTGTGTGTGTGTGTGTGTGTTGTTTGTGTTGTGTGTGTGTGTTGTGTGTTGTGTGTTGTGTTGTTATGTGTGTGTGTGTGTTGTGTGTGTTGTTGTGTGTTGTGTGTGTTTGTGTGTGTGTGTGTTGTGTGTGTTGTTGTGTTGTGTGTGTGTGTGTGTTGTGTGTTGTTGTGTGTTGTGTGTTGTGTGTGTGTGTTGTGTGTGTTGTGTGTTTTGTGTTGGTGTTGTTGTTGTGTTGTGTGTGTGTTGTGTTGTGTTTGTTGTGTTGTGTTGTGTTTTGTGTTGTGATCTGTGTGTGTATGTATTGTTGTTATGTGTGTTGTGTATCTGTGTGTATGTGTCTGTTGTGTTGTGTGTCTGTGTTGTGTTTGTGTTTGTGTGTCTGTGTGTATCGTGTGTGTATTGTGTCTGTGTGTTGTGTGTGTGTTGTGTGTGTTGTGTGTGTTATGTTGTGTTGTGTCTGTGTGTCTGTGTATCTGTGTCTGTGTGTCTTGTGTGTGTTGTGTTGTGTGTGTTGTTTGTGTGTGTTGTGTGTGTGAGTTGTGTTGTTGTGTTGTGTTGTGTGTGTGTTGTGTTGTGTGTGTGTTGTGTGTTGTGATCTGTGTTCGTGTGTGTCTGTGTGTTGTTGTGTGCTGTGTGTCTACGTGTGTGTATGTGTGTGTGTGTGTCTGTCTGTGTGTGTATTGTGTGTGTGTGCGTGTGTACGTGAGGGTGTGTGTTGTGTATGTGGTGTGTGTTGCGTGTTGTGTGTGCTGTGTGTGTGATCCGTTATAGCGCCTACACTTTTTCTGCTGCACATAAACCACCTTATTTCTTCAACAACTAACCCCATCCATTGCTTTGCTGACAATAGCACTCTTCACTGTAGTTCATCTCAGTCTACTCATAGTGATAATCCACCTTCTATGTCAAATCAAGAAATTAAAGCTGAAATGGCAAATTCAATCAACAAAGACATTCAACGTATTCTCGAATGGGGAAGCAATAATCTAGTTAAATTTAATGCTAACAAAACTCAGTGTTGTCTTATGTCCGCCAAAAAATATCGATCATTTCCTGTTGTAAGTATGAATGGCTCAGTTCTTAAGTTTTCAGACTCTATTACTCTGTTGGGTATGACTGTATCTTCAAATCTCTCATGGATTGACCATCTTCTGGCAGCTACCAAAACAGCTGCTCGTAAAATAGGCTTTTTGTACAGATCTAAGCAGTACTTTACCTCTCGACAACTCCTGCTGTATAAGGCTCAAATTCGGCCTCATCTGGAATATAATACTCACCTTTGGGTTAGTGCTCCCCAATACGCTCTCGATATCGTTGATCGTATTCAAAAGAGAGCGATTAGGCTTATAAATGACCCGTCCTTAACTTCTCACATACAGTCCCTTGAGCATAGAAGGATGGTTTCAGTTCTTTCTTTGTATTATCGTTATTACAACGGCTATTGTGCTGGTGAATTACATTCTTTGATACCATCTCCGGCTATCTTTGCGAGAAACACTCGGTTCGCTCGTTCACATCATCAGTATGCAGTAGAAATCTCCACTTGTCGTACCAAACGGGCGCAATCCACATTTTTCTACACGGATTCTAAACTCTGGAATGATCTCCCTAGTTCCTGTTTTCATCTCACTTATGATATGAGAAAATTTAAGGTAGCTGTTCATAGGCATCTATTGTCAATTCATTATCCCTCTATCCATCCTCCTAAGTGTTCCTAAGTGCTTTAGCACGATAGGCCTTATTTAGCCTGTTCAGGTCCACAATCATAAGAAAAAAAAAAAAAAAAGTAAAGTTATGTTTAAACGCCTTCTGAGTTTCGCATAATTTTTTTTCATTTCGTAATAGCACACAATAGAGGTATTGTATGTGATGTAATTGTTTATAACTTTTGACATTTAGCACTGGTTTAGCTCATATTCAACACTAAGATATTTAAACCTAAACAGTAATTGGATGTAATATTTGAACCTATTTAAACAATGCACTAAAGAATTAGCAAGATATTGAAATTCTTCAATTGTTCTTTAGGTATTGGTGGTCAGTTACACGTTTTTAAGAAGTCCAAGTTAGAGAGTGCTATTAATGTCTTTGATGGCACCCAAATATTTGGAATTGTTTTAAATGATTCTTCAACGAAATGTTTGGTTTATGGTGAAAATCAATTAAAAATTTTAGATTGTAATTTTTTGGAAAATAGTTTTGTTGAGAATTCATCGTATAGTACCGGTGACTGGATTTTGTCAGCGAAATGGATAAACCTTGATGAGAATATTGTTATATTAACTATGCATAACACTGTATTACTTTTATCAAATTATTTAAAATTCATTATTGAAAAAAAATGCAAAGAAAATTGCATTCTTTATAGTGGACATTTGGTTAATTATACTTGGAAAGGGTTAATTGTACTATCTGGAACAGTTTTCAGTCAAATATTAATATGGTGGCCTTACAAAAGTACTAATGAACATATTTGTCCAGTTTTATTCACTTTAGATGGTCATAAGGTAAATAGATTATTATGTAACGTAAGTTAAGTTGTTATGTTTTAGGGTGTGATTTTTTCAATTCATTATGATCAAGCAATGGGACTAATATGTTCAACGTCTGACGATAGATCTGCCAGATTATGGTCTGTTCACAACAAGGATTTAACTCTTGAACTTATGCAACCCAACATTAATATTTTCTTAAAATGTTCGATGTATGGTCATACAGCTCGTGTTTTCCGTTGTCTTATTCTTGACGAATATATCTTAACCGCAGGGGAAGATTCTATAGTAAATATGTGGGATTCTGATGGTAATCTAATTAGAAAGTTTGATACCCATTGTGGCGCTCCAGTATGGGCTTTAGATTATGATCAAGATAATTTGATGATAGCAACTGCAGGTGGAGATTGTGGAGTGACTCTATTACCATTAAACCAACATATTCAACAAGAAGAAATACCAATAACTGGAAATGAAAATTTAAAAAAAATTGGTCTTCTAAGCAATGGAGATTTTGTTACTATATCAGAGAATGGAATTGTGTGGTTGTACTTAAGCAGTACAAAAATATGGAGGAAAGTAAAACAACATATCGACTTAATTAGTTATTCGTTATTGGAAATTTGGAAGTCAACAAATAGTGTAGCATTAGCTGGTAAGTGTGATTGTTGTAATTGTGCATTATACGTACTCATTGAAGGCCGTACTTGCAATTTCAAGAAATGGCTTTATCACGTATGTGTTATAAGTGTTGAGGTCATGGGCCTATGCTTTATAAACACTTCTTAGCGCATTACAAAGAGAAAAGGAGCTATTTGTGAGCTTTCTGTCCGTCAGTGTGCCCTCTCTTCCAACTAGTTTTTTTTTCAGAAAAGGTTTTTTGAGTTAGTACTTTTAACCAAGATTCTTTTTTTTGCATTTTATTTTATAATTCGTATTAGAAACAACATATCAACTTCGGGGTTTCTGTGTTAGATTTGATAATTAAATTAGTGTCCATATTAAAAGTTGGGTTTGTGGTGGTTGATGTATGCACAGACCAATTTCTTTATTTGAAATCTCACCACATTTATAAAAAACGCAAAATTAGCACATATAAAAAATTTGGTTTGCCTATGCGCAGACCAACCTTTTCATTTAAGACATTTATATGAAATTTTAACCACATGTACTTACAATAAATGAAAAGCATCGTCTTTATTTAAAACTGAGTTTTCGCATGCGTAGACCAACCTTTCTTTGCTATATTAAAGATCGGGTTGTCTTTTGCTCTAAAACCACAAAAAATTGCACATGATTCATATTGTTACAGGCGGCGCAATGCTCACTACTTCAGCCCACACAGGTAAAGTACATGGTAGTGACTTACCTCAGTCGTGGTTCTTACTTACAAACTAATAGGGTGCTAGTTAAAACAAAATAAAAAATCGGTAATAAAATGTCACTAAGGCGGCACCTGACTTTAAATTCTAAAATGACATTATGAACTAGATCTAATCGTCTGCGTAAATCAGGAACGCAAAATGTTTATTGAGAAACAAACAATTAACTAATCCACACATTTTGTAATAAACTCCTCACATCTCCAGCGATTGCTTCACTCACCTTTATCGTTGACTCAAAATTTTGTAAAAAAAAGCTCTTCATTTCTTAAACAAACACTTCCAAATATTAAATTTCACCAAACAAGATCTTAAACTTCGTCACGTCTTCAAAATTTACCATTAAATTGGTTTCAAAACTCTTTATGTCAATATTACTTAAAAATGAATAGCTCGGTTTTCCATATTTTAACTGCAAATAATCGTCATATGTCACTTTATTAAAATTTCCAAATCATTACATAAAAATGTTCCGCATTACACTTTACTCAAAATGAACTCGCATAAAAAATTCTGAAAAATTGTCTCAAATTAAAATCAAATCAAAATTGAGCAGTCTTTAAATGTACGTTACTTGTACGTTGTGTATACGCACGTGCTTTATAATTCGGGATTTAAGTATATTAAAACGCCTTAATTAGCAATACTAATAAAATAAAAAGAGAAACAAGTAAAATGTGCATGTACCTACTGTATGGCATACTTTATCCGTAATAACACTAACAAAATAAAAACAGGGGGAGAATCAAAAGATCACTCGATCACGTTATCCGTTGATGCCCCCCACCAAAATAACGAAAGCGAATATACATAATTCTGACATAAAAGTTATCACATTTTAATTACAAGTTCGCTTGAATTAAACACACACACACACACACACACACACACACACACACACACACACACAAACACACAAACACACACACACACAAACACAAAACACAAAACACAAACAACACACACAACACACCAACACACAACACACAAACAAACACACAAACGCACAAACACAAACACACAAACACACAAACACACAAACACACACAAACAGCACAAACGCACAAACGCAACAACAAAACGACAACAACACGCACAAACGCACAAACACACAAACACACAAACACACAACACAAACACAAAACACAAACGCACAAACGCACAAACGCACAAACACAAACGCACCACGCAAAACGCACAAACGCACAAAACAACGCACAAACGCACAAACGCCAAAGCACAAACCACAAACACGCAACACAAACACCAAACACAAACGCACAAACGCACAAACGCAAACAAACGCACAAACGCACAAGCCACACGCACAAACGCACAAACGCACAAACACAACACACAGCACAAACGACAACCACAAACGCACCAAAGCACAAACGCACAAACACCAACCACACGCAAACACGCAAGCCAAGCGCACAAACGCACAAACGCACAAACGCACAAACGCACAAACACACGCACACACGCAAACAGCACACAAACGCAAACAGCACAACACGCATACACGCAAACACGCAAACTCGCAAACACACGTACAAACGCACAAACGCACAAACGCACAAACGCAAAAACGCACAAACGCACAAATGCACAAACGCACAAACGCACAAACCCACAAACACGCAAACACGCAAACACGGAAACACGCAAACAAGCAAACACGCAAACAGACACACACGCAAAGACGCAAACACGTAAACACGCAAATACACAAACACACACACACACACACACACACACACACACACACACACACACACACAAACACAAACACAACCACTCAACCACACGACCACTCGAACAGACGAAGACACGAAGACACGAAGACAAGAAAACACGAACACGCGAACACACGAACACACGAGCACACGGACACTCGGACTCACGGACACACGGAAACACGGACACGGACAAAGGGACACACGGACACACGGACATACACACGTACACGGGCACACGGACACTCGGACTCACGGACACGGACACTCGGACACAGGGACACACGGACACAAGGCTACACGGACACATGGACACACGGACATAAGGCTACACGGACACACGGGCACAGACACACGAACACACGGACACACGGACACACGGACACACGGACACACGGGCACACGAACACACGGACAACGGGCACACGACACACACGGACACAGGGACTTCACACACACGGACATACGGACACACAACACAAATACACAACACACACACAACACAAACACACACAACACACACACACACAAACACACAACACACAAACACACACACAAACACAAACACACAAACACACAAAACACACAAACACACAAACACAAACACACAACACAAACACAACACACAAACACACACACACACACACACACACACAACACACAAACACACAAACACACAAACACAAACACACAAAACACACACAAACACAAAACACACAAACACACAAACACACAAACACAAAATCAATACACAAACACACAACTCACAACACACACAAACACTACAACACAAAACACAAACACACAACACAAAACACACAAACACAAACAACTAAACACACACAACACACACACACATACACACAACAAACACAAACACAAACACAACACACAAACACACAAACACAAACACACAAACACACAAATCACACAACACACAAACACACAAAACACACACACAACACACAAACACAAACACAACACACACAAACACAAACAAAAACACAAACACACAAAACTACAAACACACAAACACACAAACACAAAAACACAAAACACAAACACAAACACACAACACACAACACACAACCACAAAAACACACAAACAACACAAACACACAAACACACAACACACAACACACACACAAACACACAAACACACAACACAACACACAAACACACAAACACAACAAACACACAAACACACAAACACACAACACACAAACACACAACACACAAACACACAAACACACAAACACACAAACACACAAACACACAAACACAACAAACACACAAACACACAAACACACACAAACACACAACACACAACACACACAACACACAAACACACAACACACACACAAACACACAAACACACAAACACAAACAAACACACACACAACACACAAACACACAAACACACAAACACACAACACACACACAACACACAAACACACAAACACAACACACAAACACAAACAAACACACAAACACACAAACACACAAACACACAAACACACAACACAAACACAAACACACAAACACACAACACACAAACACACAACAACACACACAACACAAACACACAAACACACAAAACACACAAACACACAAACACACAAACACACAAACACACAAACACACACAAACACACAAACACAAAACACAAACACACACACAACACACAAACACAACAACACAAACACACAAACACACAAACAAACACAAACACACAAACACACAAACACACAAACACACAAAACACAAACAAACACACAAACAACACAAAACACAAACACAAAACAAAACACAAACAAACACACAACACCAAACACAAACACAACACAACACAAACACAACACACAAAAAAACACAAAAACAACAACACACAAAACACAAACACACAAACATTAACACAACACATAAACAAAAAACACACAAAAACACACACAAACACAAAACACACAAAACACACAACACAAAACACACAACACACAATAACAAACACAAAACAAACAAAACAAACACAAACAACAAACACACAAACACAAACAAATACAAAACACAAAACACAACACACAAACACAAAACACACAAATACACAAACAAAACAAAAACACAAAACAACAAAAAATAACAAAAAAAAAAAAAAAAAACACAAAACACAAAATAAAACACAAAAACAAAAAACACACAAAACAAAAAAACACAAAAAAACACACAAACACAAAACACAAAACAACACAAAACACACAAACACACAAACACAAAACACAAACACACAAAAACAAACACAACACAAACAAACACACAAAACAAAACACACAAACACAAAAAAACACAACAAACAACAACACACAAAACAAACACAAACACAAAAACACACAAACACAAACACACAAACACAAACACAAACACAAAAGAAACCAAAACCACAAACACAAACCACAACAAACACAAAAACACACATACACACATCACACACACACACAACACACAAACACACAAACCCAAAACAACACCAACACAAACCAAAACAAACACAAACACATAACAAACACAAACATAAACACAAAACACAAAACAACAAACACACAAACACACAAACACAAATACAAACACAAACACACAACACAAAACACAAACACCAAACACCAAACACAAACACACAAACAAAACACACAAACAAACACAACACACAAACACACAAACACACAAACACAAACACAACAAAACACACAAACACACAAACACAAACATAACACACAAACACACAAACACACAACACACAACACACACACAAACACACACACACAACACACAACACACACAACACACACACAATACACACACACAACACACACATACACAACACACAAAACACAACACACAAACACACATACAGACAAACACAACACACACAAACACAACACACACACACAACACAAATATAAACACAAACAAACTAACACGCTTAAAATTTACATAACACAAAACAGACATACTTAAAATATACACAATAACAAAATCGCATATCACATAAATTTCAAACACACAAAACATACATACACACAAAACATAAACAAAATTGTCAAATAAACAAACAAAAACACTAAATACACACAACACAAAATTTAAATAATTAAAAACATACAATACAAAAAAAAAGAAACAAAAATCACAAACTTACAAAACATAACAAAATACAAACAAGAACAAAATAATCACTAATACACAAAATAACAACATACATAAACATAAATACACAAATAAATAATACAAACAACACACACACACACAACACACAACAAACACACACACACAAAACACACAAACACACAAACACACAAACACAAAATAACACACAAACACAAACACACAACACACACAACACACAAACAACAAACACAAAACAAACAACACAACACACAAACAAAACACAAAACACACAAACCACAAACACAAACACAAACACACAAACACACAACACAAAACACACAAAACACAAACACACAAACACAAACACAACAACGACACAAAAACACAACAAACAAAATAACAAACACAAACACACAACAAACACAAATACACAAACAACAAACGCACAAACAGCACAAACACACAAACACACAATACAACATACAAAACACAAACGCACAAACGCACAAACACCAAACGCACAAACAAACACACAAACACACAAACACACACACACACACACACACACACACACACACACGCACAAACACACAAACACAACACACAAACACAACACAACACAGCAAACACACAAACAACGACAAAACACAACGACACAAACACACAACACACACACACAACACAAACACACACAAACACATACACAACACACAAACACACAAACACAAACACGCACACAACATCAAACACAAACACCAAACACAAACAACAACAACACAACACAAACACAAACACGCACACAACACACAAACCACACGCAACACAAAACTAAACACAAACAAACACAACAAACACACAACACAAACACACAAACACACAAACACACAAACACACAACACAAACACAACAACACACAAACACAAACAACAAAACACAAACACACAAACACAAACAACACACAACACAACACAACACACAACACACAAACACAACAACAACACACAACACAAACACACAAACACAAACACACACAACACACACAAGACAAACACACAAACACAAACCAAAACACACAACACACAAACACACAAACACACAAACACACAAACACAAACACACAAACACAAAACACAAAACAAAAACACAAACACAAACAAAAAATAAAAAACACAAAAAAAAAACAAACACAAAAACAAACAAAAAAAAACACACAAAACACAAAAAAAAAATACACAAACACACACAAAAAAAAAAAAAATAAAAAACAATAAAAACACAAATTAAAAAAAAAAATACATAAACAAACAAAAAAAAAAACAAAAACCAAAAAACACAAAACAAACAAATACAAAACAAAATACAAAAAAAACAAACACAAACAATAAAACAAACAACCAAACAAAACAAACACAAACACACAAACACACAAACACAAAAACACAAACAAAACACAAACAACCAACAAAACAACACAACACACAAACAACACAAAACAAAACACACAAAACACACAAAAAAAAAACAAAACAAAAAACACAAACAACAACACACAAACACAAAACACACAAACACAAACACACAAACAAAACAAACAAACAAAACAAAAAAAAAACAAAAAAAACAAAACAAAACACAAAACAAAAAACAAAAAAAAAAAAAAAACAAAACACACAAACACAAAAAACAAAACAAAACACAAACAAAAAACAAAACACAAAACACAAAAATAAACAAAAACACAAAACACAAAATACAAAAAACAACAAAAAACACAAAACAAAAAACAAATAAACACAAAACACAATAAACAAAAACACAAAAACAACACATAAACAAAAAAAAACAAACAAAAACACACAAAAAAAAAAAACAAAAACAAAAACACAAAAAACAAAACACAAAAAAAACAAAACAAAAAACAACAAAACACAAAAACAAAACAAAAAAAAAAAAAACAAAACACAACACACAAAAAAACAAAAACAAAAAAAAAAAACACAAAAAAAACACACAAAACACAAAATAAAACAAACACAAAAAAAAAAAAAAACAAAAAAAAAAAAAAAAAACACAAAATAAAAAAAAAAAAAAAAAAAAAAAAAAAAAATACAAAAAAAAACAAAAAAAAAAAATAAAAAAAAAAAAAAATAAAAAAAAAAAATAAATAAAAAAAAATACAAAAATAAAAAATAAAACAAAAAAAAAACACATAAAAAACAAAAAAACACAAAAAAACAAACAAAAAACAAAACAAAAAACAACACACAACAAAAAACAAATAAAACAAAATAAATACAAAAAACAACAAAACAAAACAACACAACAAAAAAAATAACAAAAACAACAAAACAAATAAACACAAACACACAAAAATACAAACACAAAAACACAAAACACAAACACAAACACACAAACACAAACCACAAACAAAACAAAAAAACACAAAACACACAAACACAAAAACACAAAAAAAAACAACACAACAAACAAAAACAAACAAACACAAACACAAACACAACACAAATACACAACACACAACACAAACACACAAACAAACACAAAAACAACACAAACACACAACACAACAACAACACACAAAACACAACACACAAAACACAAACAAACACAACACAACACAACAAACAAAAAACAAACACACAAAACAACAACACAACAACAAACACACAAACAACAAAACACACAAACACAACCCAAACACAAAAACACAACAACAAAACAACAAACACAAACAAAAACACAAACACAACACAAACACAAACGCACAAACAACAATACAAAAGACACAATACACAAACAACACAAAACACACAAACACACAAACATACAAACACACAAACACATACAAACCCAACAAAAACCCAAACACAAAACACAAACAACAAAGACACAAAACAGACACAAAAACACAAAACAAACACACAAACCACAAACACCAATACACAAAACACAAATACAAACAACACACAAAACACAAAACCACAAACACCAATACACAAAACACAATAACAACACAACACACAAACACAAAACACACAACACAAAACAAACAAACACAAACACAAACACACAAACACACAACACACACAACACAACACAACACACAAACCACAAACCACAAACAAAAACACACAATACAAACACACAAAGACAAAACACAAAACACTAAAACCTAACACACATCCACGCAAACATAGAAGTACAGAAGCACACAAGCACAAATTCAGTTCAAGCGAGTGATTTTGCAAATAAAGAGTTAATCATTTTCAGTAAGTTCGTTTGGCAACACAAAAAGGTTAGTAAGTTGTCCGTTGGTCAATTCAGCCCAAGCGTGTATCGCAAGATCTGTTTTGGTAATGATTACAAGGAACAGTATGTGGATTTTCAATTGCCCATATATGAGTATTGTGAACGCAATTGATGTCGTTACATGTAAATGATGCTTCATCTGTTGCCAACACAATGGAAGTAACGTTTTGAACCATTGACAGAAATGTAAACCTAAAGTTGATCTGTAAGTTGCAGTGTGTACTTTTTGTACATGGGACGATACAATTGATTTTCGCCGCAATGTTCACTAGACAATTCCATTTGAGACACCTACTTGCGATATGTTTCTCTAGTGCTACTGGAAGGTTCTTCTTCTATAAGTTAGGAAACCGTCCAACATACAAACGGCCTGCATCAGCAGAATTCTGGTGTACTTCTCGAAAAATTAACATGTCAACATATTTTCAGTATTAGTGCGATAGATCATTTTTCGTTTCTTATTAAGGTTTTTGGAAGAATTGATGCCAAATAAACGGTGCAGTTGCCACTATAGAAATAGCTTGATAGATCCGAAAAGTTATTGGCATCAGTCTACTTAGCAAAAAAATCAGTGATAGCTAGATAGAACGTATAGTAAGGTAGTTTTCTTGAAAAAAAATTAGAATTAAAATAAAATATGTATTTGTTTAATTTAATTTAATTGTTTAATCACCCCATAAAAATTAGAAAATAAAGAATAAATGAAAATTTTAAACGGGGATCACATTGAACATTTGTTATAACAGGTTTTTAAGTTTTGTTCATGTGGTTTTTGATATTTTCTTGTTATTAAAATTGTTTTTTTATTAGATTTTAACATTTTTAGAACCACAATTTGTTTTTAATTGTTTAATGTATCTATTCGTTTCAAGAAATTTCGAAAAAAAGATTATGTTTTTTTGTTAATACGAATTAAAGTTTCATTTGCCCAATAAATGCAATGCAATGACGCAAAACACCGACATAAGTAATACACTTTAAAATCAAAATAATTGTGCAGCTTCATGTTTAACTTAAAATATCTCAAAAAATAATAAGTTTATTGTTATGAAGAAAGAGTATGATAATTTCGTAGAAAGTATTGGAGAATCGAAAAATTGTGCTAAAATTGCAATACTGCCAGTGGCGTAGAATTTAGAACGAATCAAGCAATCACTTGCCCCTGTTGTACGGCTCTGGTAGAAGCCAGAAACGTTTATTTAACATAATTTAACAGGGTGTATGGTACCTACACTTCCCGCCAAGTATGACAATAAAACGTCAAATAGTTTTAAAGTACTGGATACAAATAATTTTTAAATAAAACACCTTGTAACTCAGACAGGAAACACATTTGATCTAGGCGATTTGGGTTAAATCTTCATATTTTTAGCTCAGAATTCTACAGTTAAAATATTTCCAATTAGTAATGAAACAACCTGTATATATATATATATATATATATATATATATATATATATATATATATATACATTGCAATTACAAATTCTATAAAGTTTAAGAAAAATAAAATTATTTCAAATAAGTAATTTTGACTTTAGAATTGTCATACTAATGTAGCTACCAAAGCCTGTTCCATCTACTTAAAAATGAATGTACGCGATTTTATTGAAAAGAACTGTAGGTACTTTAAAAGTTAATTTTAAAATCAAATACAATTATATATATATATATATATATATATATATATATATATATATATATATATATATATATATATATATATATATATATATATATATATATATATTTATATATATATATTATAATAAGTGTTCTTTTAGGATACCACGGATCTCTACACATTTACACGCAAGATTCTGAAAGGTTAACCCATATGTGCAGTTATACAATTCCAAATAAATCCAGAATATTTTCATTACATTGGTTGTCAGATAACAATATTTTGACTTGTGAATCAGAAGGTGTTATTAGTATTTGGTTAATTAATAACAACCTTTTGATTCCCAAAAAACAATTACGTTTGCCTTCCAGCAAAGAACGCTGGGCCACATGTGCATGTTACTGTAGTAATAATCACGTTGCAGTAGGTGATCGAAAGGGAAACATTTACTTATATTCTCTAGAAGAAATTGACCCAATACAAGTTATTAAAAGAGCTCATAATCATTTGGGAGCAACTAATTTATATTTTAAAGACAGTTACTTGACATCGTTGGGTAAATACGTTTTATTGTCCATCGTTTGGAGTTTATTTTATTTTTTTTAGGAAGAAATTCAATCATAAGGAAGTACAAATTTAATCCGTCTAAGCAATTACTTTCTCCCGTCTCTTCTGACAAAGTTCCTTTTTCTTGGACTGCTGAGATTTTAAAGGAGGGAAATTTCATGTTACTTTTTGGTTTTTTAGGTAATAAGTTTATCATATGGGATTATAAGAACAGAAGAATATTACTGCAATTTGACTGTGGAGGAGCTCATAGATCATGGGACATATTAATGTCAAAGGATTCGGTGTTATTCATTTTTATTAAGAAAAAGAAGGTCTGCAGTATAAAAAGTGATCTAAATTTATTGAACACTGTGCAAATAATGGATGGATTTCATTTTAACGAAATTAATAGTAGTGTTTGCCTGCAATTTCCAAATATTAAAAAGTGTCTACTAATCTCAGGAGGAGAAGACACCACTTTACGTTTAACTAAAATTGAGTATAATATTCAACCAACGTTTAAAACCGAGAATGTGTTTAAATCTCACCTTTCAAGTATAAGGGTCATCACATCCTGTAACGTGAAAACAAAGTCAGACCATGAACAACACTTAATATTTTCAGCCGGGGGTCGTGCACAGATAATATTGTGGGATCTTGAAATTGATCTGAATAATGATGACATAACTTTCTTTTGCAGTGAAAAGCATTCTCATTATGAAACCCTTTCTCCTGAAGAATCAGAAACACGTATTATGGATTTATCTTGCATTATTGTGAACTCCTTAATAGTATTAATTGCTGCTGTATCTAATGGTAACTTAAGAGTTTTTTTGGTTACGTCTGATGAAACAAATAATTACAATATGGTTTTAATTGGTGAAGTTGTTTTTAAACTAAGATGTATATTAAAAGTTAAACATACCAAGATCCATGACCAAGATATTGTGTTAAGTGTATGTACGAGAGGAGAAGTTACATTTTGGAATTTTACAAATTTCATTGGCTGCGTTAGTACATTTAAAAAGGATGAACACTGTATATTATCTGAGCATTTGCAAAATATTCATGCAATAGATAATCTGAAACTGCACTTAGGTGGTATTAACAGTATTGATTTGAAGCTAATTGATTCAAACAAATGCCTTTTGGTGACAGGAGGAGATGATAATGCGATAGTAATAACTTTAGTTAAATTTATTGGTAAACGTGATAAATTACTCATTCAATTACTTTCAACAATTCAGAACAGTGAGTCACATTGTGCTCAAATCACTGGAGTATATTTAACAGATAGTTATTTTTTCACGATTGGTATTGATCATAAGTTAAATGTGTTCAAATGGTTTATGCAAAATGATATTGTTCAAATTGAACATATCTTTAAATATGTTTCAAGCATTCCAGACATTCAAGGTATACAATGTTTTGAACAAAAATTGTGTTTTCAAACTATAATGTATGGAAAAGGTATAGAATTATGTGAAATATTTTTGCGAGAATAAGTTTTCGTTAAATTTAATATATATTTGAAAATTGTGTTCTTTTTTGTATTCAGTTTTATACATTTTTGTTGCCTATACAAAGAATAAGTATTTCTTAAACAAATTTTATTCTGTGTTTTGATTAATTGTATTTTATTTTAAAATCTTTAAAACAGAGGTGTATGAACGACGTTTTGCGTTTTATTCTTAA
The DNA here is from genome assembly GCA_036346205.1 of Vesta saturnalis. Taxonomy (NCBI): domain Eukaryota; kingdom Metazoa; phylum Arthropoda; class Insecta; order Coleoptera; family Lampyridae; genus Vesta; species Vesta saturnalis. The sequence continues at coordinate 210,529 of JARFJB010002447.1, read as the reverse complement.
ATTTTATGTTTAGAACGATAAGAAATTTTTTTTTCTCTAATTTTTATTGTGGCTCTGTATATCTGTTTAATTATACATGAGTAAATACCTGTTGTTAAAACTTAACTTAGTAACATGTTAGTTTTATTATAGTTAGATAAATACTCGCAACTGAGGAAATAAATATAAATGCAAACTGGATATCCAAACAGTAGTGTACAGCCAACTTAGTAGATGGGCCCTGTATCAAAAGGTAATAGAAGGGCCCCTTCAGTGGTCAAAAAAGTATATCACATATGCTTCGTTTCATTGATATCATAACAAAAACAAAATGCAATGTATATGTATACCTATATACATGTATTATATATAACTATAAAAATTGTCTTTTAATGAATGCACAGAAGTTCAGTTTAATAATCATTAATTGTATTTTATTTTAAATTTAGCTTTTGAAGTACATATAGTAAAAGATTAACCTCGAGTGGGACTTCAACCCACAACCTCCACTTTGCTAGAGTGGGCCTCTCCTCTATAGAGGAGGCAAGTCATAATCGATTCAAACTTAGCGAATTGCGGGCTCACATGACATTCACAAAAAGTTGACTGTGATCCTTCATTGTGAGTATAAAAATTATAATACATCGTAACTAGGGAAGTACATACAGTTTAAGTTTGAATCGATTGTGACTTGCCTCCTCGATAGCTCAGATTGAAGAGCCCCACTTTAGCAAAGTGGAGGTCGTGGGTTGAAGTCCATTCGAGTTAATCTTTACTGTATTATATATATATATATATATATATATATATATATATATATATATATATATATATATATATATATATATATTTGGTTAAATGGGCAATATTGCCATTTTTTGGGCCGAGTTCGATTCCGTTGAGAAACATTTCAATTTCCGAATATTTGAAATTATGAAAAAAAAATATCTCCGTAATTATACAAGATGTAAAAAAAGTTTGAGGTCAAAGTTACTTACTTCGAATGAGGCACTTAAAAATGATGTCAAAATAAAATTCAAGATGGTGGTTTTCAAGATATTAATAGCAACTTTCTTATTTTAAATGGGCACCATATTGGATTTTTACACTTTTAAATGGGATTTTTTTTCTCTTTACAACAATGTATAACAACCTAGGTACGAATAAAAAAGTATGGGAAATATTAATTGTTTTCATTTTAAATCAAGTAGCCATGATTAACAATTTGCAAGTAAAAATTATTTATTAAACAAATTAAACACAACGATACACCGTGATATTAGTAAATGCTAAAACCATAATACATTACAATAAATGTTCAAAGTGCTGCCGTTTTCATGTACACACAATCGATATCGTTTTATAACGCTGTTAGTAACTCTTCGCAATGTATTTCGATGAACTCCGTTAAAGACCGCCACCACTCATTCACGTAGTTCTTTTGCATTATTGTAATGGAAATTACTTCCATATACTTTATTTTTTATAGTGCCCCATAAATAAAGGGCCAGAGGCGTTAAATCTGTGGATCTGGCTGGCCACTGATTAGGTGTATTGGCGGCAATTACTCTATTATCAAAACAGTCATTTAAATATCGGATAACATTGCCAGCATTATGTGCGGGAGCGCCATCCTGCTGATGCCATATTTGAACATTTTGTGCCAGGGGTAGATCATCTAATAAATCTTTAAGAATTTCTATGTAACGCTGCGCTGTTAAGGTTCCATACAAAATTATAGGACCAACTAAACGATTTCCCAATATGCCACAAAAAACATTATGTGTGGATTTTCCTGTGCCCAATAGTGCTCATTACGGCGATTAACTAATCCACAGTTGGAGAAGTAGGATTCGTCAGTCCATAAAACTTGATTTATAAAATCACCATTTTCTGCAATTTTATTTAAAAACCATCTACAAAATTCTGTTCTACGGATATTATTATTTGGTCGCAAAGTCTGCGCAATGTGTGATTTATATCCGTGGAAATTGTGTTTTTTTAAAATTCTCGATGATTTAGTATTAGACGCATTAACTTGAGCTTCAATTTCTCAAGTGGAAATATTCGGATTTACTTGCACACAACCTAAAGTTAATTCCTCATCTTTAGTAACCACGCTTATGTTCCTATTGGGCTTTTTAAGACATCCATAATGCTGCATATTTGAATCTAATCTTGCAAATATTTTCATGTCCGGTTGCTTACGTTCTGAAAAATTTGTTAGATATTCTTGAGCAGCAAGACGGGAGTTTTTGTAGCACTTTATGTATGTACAAAACATATCATATCGTTCATTTGTTCGGAAGGACGCCATTAGAAATAATTACAGAAAAAATAATTATTATAAATTTATCACTTAATACAACACATCAATAGTAATTATTTACACAATCAATAAACTAATACAACTTGATAGTTAGTCGTATTATAATAAATTTTCTTTTATTGTTAATCATGGTTACTTGATTTAAAACAATTAATATTTCCCATATTTTTTTATTCGTACATAGGTTGTTATACATCGTTGAAAAGAGAAAAAATCATTAATAATAATACAAGATGCCCATTTATAAAGTTCCTATTATATTTGGACCCCATCTTGAATATATATTATATATATTATATATATATATATATATAATATATATATATATATATATTATATATATAGGAATATTTTAATAAATAATTCGAAACGACAGAACAGAATTACAACGAACAGTACACACACAAGAAGACGCACACGCACATCACACACACACAACAACAGACACACAGCCAACCACACATGACACACAGACAAAAACAAAAACAAAATCAAAAAAAAATCAAAACAACAAAACAAAAAGAACACACAAAGCTAATCAATCGACATTACCAAAGCATGCAGACAAAACAACTAATGCCAGAGAAATGTAATTATTGTCACTTACGAGATATTCAACATACTAAAATCATCCATATTATTCATGTAATATGTAAAATAAAAACAGTTTCAAAAACGCATTTTATAGATAGTTTTAAGATAAATATGATAAGTGCCTATTCTGCACTGAACCTATGTAAGATGATCAATAACTTTTTTTATTTAAATATTTTTTTTAATTTTCTTGGTACTCATTTAAAGAGAAAAAAATATTAATTAAAAAGGTTCCCTTGTTGCAATGAACCGTTTTTGAAAAAACTTCTGTAAAAGTTCCATAAAGAAAGGTATAATAAATGTATTATTACATTTAACAACGCGTGCCATGGATAAAACTCACGTATTGTTTCGGAAATTTAATACAACTTTTGCTGTTAAATTGCATATTTTATAATAAGCTCTCAAAGTGGTGCCCTTCGATTTCAATGTATAAATTAGGCCTTCTTAAGAAGTTCTGACGAACTCTTGCAAAAATTCCTCCCTTTTGCCTAACTTCATCAAAAGTAGTTATAATTTTCTTCCTCAATTCTTCAACGTTCTGCACCGGAGTCTTATACACAAGGGATTTTAAGTAGCACCAAAAAAAAAATCCATTGGGTTTAAGTCCGGTGATCTAGGAGACCACTGCATAAATCTACCGCGTGTTATCCACCTTGCAAGAAGAGCTTGATTTGAAAACCCTCTAACTTCTACACTAAAATGTGGAGTGCATCATCTTGAAGCAACCACATCGCATGTCTCACTTGAAGAGGTACATCTTCTAACAGAGTGGGCAAATGGTTTTTATGAAAATTTAAGTAAACTCTACCATTAAGTCTTGGTGAAGAAAAAATGTGGACCATTTAAATGGTCACCTACTATGCCAGCCCACACATTTATTTGGGAAACCACTTTCATCATCAAATGAAGACTTTTCTCTGACTAGAATGCTCGCTATGAATATTTATTAATTAATCCGTCAGGCCCAAATCCAACTTCATCTCGGAAAAGAATACATGAAGTAAAATTTTGCCATTATGGAAATTTCTAATCGTATTGCATATCAAACGAGCCAAAGAGTCTTCGGGAGTAAGAGCTTGCACCTTTTGATAGTGATAAGAATGAAGCTGTTGCTCTCGTAAAACTTCAGGTACTGAGCTTTTTGGAATATCTTCCTGAGTAGTAATTGCTCTTACACTAATGTATGGATTGTTCGCGATAGAATTCAGAAATGCACTTTTGTTTCTGGAGTTCGAGTTTGTCGTGGACGTCCTGAATCAAAATGTGGAGTTTTATAGGATCCGTACTCCCCAAGTCTGATGAACGGTACTAAACATCCGCGATTGTGGTATCCTTCTGTTCAGAAATGCTTCGCTATACAAACGCCTTTCTTTAACCCCTTCGTCCCTGAATACAAATATTCTAATTAGAATCATAAACGGTTTATTGTATTATTGTGAGGATGCCTAACAATAAGCTTTTATTAATACATATTTTTTCTTATTTATAAAACGATAGAGGAGATTGTACTTTTATGTACTAGCAGGTACTTATCGTGGTACATATGTGTCCCAATAGGTGCTCTAGGTGCATTCATAAAAACAAAACAAAATTAGTTATGTCATTTATTGGGCAAAAAAAACAGTTTTTGAAAACTAAAAGATAAAATTTAATACTTAAGAATACCTATTTGGTGTGGAATAACATAAATAAAAATTTACATAGTGGAGTATTGCATTCCTGGAAATTAGTTTTTGTTCTTGTTTGTTTCCTTTTCTTCCGAACATCTGGTGCATCTTTTTCAAGTTGGTCTCTTTGATAGGAAGATGCAATGCTGATGTTTCATGTAATTTTCTTTTCCGCGAAGGGACAACTTGGTTTAGTAATGGCAAGCTTGTGTTTTGTATTCCTTCCACCACTAACTGTGCATATTCGTCGCTAGATTCAGCAGAAAAAGTTCTATATCTGAGAATTCCGAATCTGAGATTTCAGGGAGTGCCTCTAACGCTTTTTGTGTAAATGGACGATAGCGATCCATACTGAAAATAAAACAAAAAAAATCTGAATTGTAGACCAGTTGGTAAACAAATGTACCATCTCATATCGTTATAAATACCGGTTGGTACGTATCTGTACAACATAAACATAATATAGGAAAAACCAATAAATTAAAAATAATTTAGACTTACCTTTTTATTAACACTGTTTATAAACGAACAACAAATAACGCTCTATCAATAAACTGCACAAATATAGTGTGTTCCTGTGTGGGTGTGAGTGGGTGTGTGTCTGTGTGTGCGTGTGGCGTGTGTGTCTGTGTGTGCGTGTGGGGTGTGTGTCTGTGTTTGTGTCCGTGTGTCCGTCTGCGTCTGCCCGTGCTGCGTGTCTCGTCTGTCGTCTGTTGTCTGTGTGTCTGTGTGTCTGTGTGGTCTGTGTGCCTGTGTGTCTGTGTCTGTGTGTCTGTGTGCTGCTGTGTGTCTGTGTGTCTGTCGTGTCTGTGTGTCTGTGTGTCTGTGTGTCTGTGTGTCTGTGTGTCTGTGTGTCTGTGTTCTGTGTGTCTGTGTGTCTGTGTGTCTGTGTGTCTGTGTCTGTGTGTCTGTGTGTCTGTGTGTCTGTGTGTCTGTGTGTCTGTGTGTCTGTGTGTG